>JAKSZT010010858.1:23577179-23807980 GCA_026826555.1 Tolypeutes matacus | reverse complement strand
CCCCCCCTTGCTGCTTGTGCTTGCTGGGTCAGCTAACCATGCCGTGCGGGCGGGCTTGCCTTCACCAGGAGGCCCCGGGAACCGAACCCAGGGCCTCCCATATGGTAAACGGGAGCCCTACTGATTGAGCCACAGCCGCTTCCCTCTCATTGGTGGTTCAGTGGTAGAATTCTCTCCCTTCTTTGAACCTCTATAGCCTGGACCCTGGAGCAGGCCCTTTCACACTTCTTAGTCTCCATAAGATGTGGATACCAATCTGTTTTTGTTTATATTAATTATTCCTTTGGATTTACAGTACCTCTGCAACCTCCCATGTTCAGTACAAGGCTTTGAGATGACAGATACTCCTGAAATATGTAAAGAGAATTATTCCATTAAATAGACATGTTCTTTAGTTTTTATAGAAAATAAGATGGGAATGGAAAGATATTGGATAAAGGTCAGGTATTCTCGTCAGCAGGATAGGCTCATACCCTGAGAAGCCAGAAACTTTCACACTCAGTGAGATGGACAGTGTGTGCATTAACACTTGCCGTTGGGGGCTAGGAACCACCTTCCGAGTCAAAGAGCTGACTGGTCACCAGCTGAAGCGTGCATCAAGGGGCAGCTGACCCTCACATGGCATTCCTCTTCCATGAGGGAAAAGTGTTCTGTGTGCTTTGTTCACAGATAGGGCAGGCAGAAGACCAGTCCCCAACAATGTCTAGGCCATAACCCCTGGAAACTGGGAGTATTTTAGGTTCCTCTGATGGAGTTCAGGTTGTGGACCTGGGTTGAATAGTGTCCCTCCAGAATCCAAGTCCATGGACTGTGATCTTATTTAGAAATAGGGCTTTTACAGATGGGATTAGTTAAGGGGAGGTTTCACTGGATCATGGGGGCCCTAATCCAATGATGGTATCCTTATATCAAGAAGGAAATTTGGACCCAGAGACACAGACACAGGGGGGGGAGGCCATGTGACACTGCAGGCAGAGATGCCCCCAGGAGCACTGGCTAACACCGCAAGCTGGGAGGGAGGTATGGGCCAGAAACTCCCTCAGCGCCTGCAAAAAGAAAGAGCTCTGTTGTCACCTTGATTTTGGACTTCTGGCCTCCAGAGCTGGGAGAGAAGAAATTTCCACTGTTTTAACTCCCAATTTGTGGTAGTTTGCTATGGCAGCCCTAGGAAGTTACTCCAGTTGCTAATCAGATGACTTTAACATTGGAAGATTGTCCTGGATTACCCGGGTGGGTCCAATGCAATCAGAAGGGCCCTTTCAGAGGGAGGCAGGAGTCGGAAGAGAGAAGTCAGAGGAAGAGGGGTGAGCGCGATGTGATGTGGGAAGGACTCGACCCACTGTTCCTGTCTTTGGAGATGGAGGAAGGCGTCCACAAGCCAAGGAATGAGGGAGTCCTCTAGGAGCTGAAAAGGGCAAGGAAAAGGATTTTCCCTTAGAGCTCCCAGACAGGCACTTATGGAAAAGCAAGAAATTGTTTTTCCTGTAGCAAAGATCAGCCACAATATAACTTAGAATCAGGAGGAAAATGGCTCTTTAGAAAAAGAACCCCCTATCTCAATTTGGCCAGGACGCTCTCTCAGCTAAGCAGCAACGCTTCCAGGTTAAAAAGCTTAATTGTTCCAAGCTGTAATTGAAATTTAAATGAAGTGTGCAGAAACTGAGGATAAGTCCCCCAGCTTTCCTTAGAGGTCAAGTTCAGAAAACTCTAGTGAGCAAGGTCAATTAGAGCAGAAGTAGAACGAAAGGTAAGACCCCCTTCGCCTACCACTCAAGGGATGGGAGACATTCTTAAGACATTAGGAAGCCCCAAGGTCAGCTGCGTGGAAACAGATGGAAACCTGGAAGGAAAGGGCATGGGAAGAGAGGAGCCTTACTACTGAATTAACACCAAAATATTTAAAGCATGCCCTCAATATACCTGCCTTGCTAAGACCCTGTTAGCCTAATAATATCCAGAGAACTTTTTCTCCAATGTATTTTGTATATAAAAGTGTTTCCAAGAACAATTTTGTGTGTTACAGGCAGCACTGATCCCAGAGGAGATCTTAAAAGCTGTGAAAAACCAGGGATGTGGCGTGATGGGAAGCCTGGAGACAACCATACCAAAAGAGTAATAGCTAGGAGCCAAATTAATGCATTTATGTTTCTGTTGGTGTGTCTAACCCTCTATTTGTGTCTGTCTGTGTGTAAATGTATGTTTTCATACCTCTGGATGGTAATATCAGACTAACTAATGAAAATTCTTAAAAGAGGTCTATTCAAATGGCTAAAAATTGAAGCGTGTGTGTGTTTATATGTAACTGAATACTCCTAGAGTCCAAATTAGAAAAGCTGAACAGGATGACAAGGTCAGAGACATCTGACTGAAGAAACTATTTGAAGCAAAAACTAAAAAGGTCAGCCTGAATTCCTCCACAATCTTTCTATAGCCTATCCTACCCCCAGGGCCTTTTCCTAACCTTGACTGAAAACTAGTTACAGGAGCTAGGGGGGAAGGGCTGGGTACGGAGAATAGGAGAAACATGGTTAGCTTAGAATTCTGTCTACTGGGCCTGGAAATGAAGTGATAGGGACAGTGGCATATCGCTGAATAAACCGTGCTTTACATGGTTTGCCCTGTAATTCCCCCATTTAAAAATTTTTAGCAGCCTTGCAATGAGAGTAATTAATAATTCAACGGCCAAATTTCAGTAAGTCAAGTCCTTGAAGGCTGTGAAAATGCTTTTCTAAATTATGATTAAAACAAATAAAACAATTGTAATATATTCTCCAGAGCCTGGTAGTCAGTATGCTTTAAAGGCTATTTATAATTTTAAGGTATTATGAGAACAAAGAGGTTTTAACTTGTGGAGGAAAAGAAAAAAAAACAAAAAACAGTTCTTATGTAAACCGTCATTATTTTAATTTTATTCTACTTGGGTATAATCTCCCTAGGTTTATATTGAGTTAACAATAAGTCTGTTAAATTTTTAAGACAGTAAAATTGTAAGTCTTTAATGAATGAAGTTATATTATTTTTACAAATTTCTTTTAAAAATGCTTGTTTAAAGTGAAATGACTAGTTTTTCACAGAACAGAATGAGGGATATAAGACAAGAATTAAATGGATATGGAAAGGAGTAGAAGAGTTGTGAAAGCTTGTTTAAGGGAGTGTGTTTTGTCCTAAGATAAAACGACTGGCTTTCATCAGGGGAGAAATATGCAGGACAAGACCTGAATGGATACGAAAAGTTGTAGAGGGCTTGTGAAAGTACATTTTGTCTGTTGCTGATTGTAATCTAATACGCTTAGTTAAAGGTGAAATTTTGTCTTAAGGGGAAGTAACTAGTCTATATGGTTATAAATCGTTCAAAGAGGTTAAAGGAAATTACAAGTTGTGGGAAGTTGTAGAAGCATTTTCTAAACTGAGAAATTTCAGTGTCAAATGTTGATTCTGGGAAGCCATTATTAAGCAGAAATCTGTGAGTTGCTATTGATAACAAAAAGTAACTTCATATGAGAGGAACCTGTCAGGCGCCACCTCAAATCTGTTACGATGGATACTAAGTAGGATTTGTTTACCGAATGGTGTACTTGTGCAAAACAAAAGTGCGATTGTTAAAGTAACACAGTTTTCTTAAACTGTTAATCTGTTTTCAGTGAAAAAAAGGTATGAAAGTCCTTGTAAAATGACCAATATATAAAGAACAAAGAATCTGTGCCTTATCAGGGTAGCTTCATGTTAGCTTTACCATATCCTTAATTTCAAAAATACAGAGTCGCTGCTATTCTGGAAGTTCAGTCTTTTTCCTAACTCTTTTACCAACTTATTTGTCACTGTGATAAATAGAAGCCTGTTTAAATATAATATTCAGACCTGACCACCTTTAAAATTCTAATAAAACCCCTAAAGATAGGCGGAACTTTAAACTGTTACAAAAGAATTTGTGCTTTCACCTTGTAAAAAGTGAGGTGCTAAAATATATACATTAATGAAAATTAATGTTATCAATATATTCGTATTTTAATTCACAAGAGAAAAATACATTCCAAAACTGAAAACTCATAATGTTAGTGTAAACTATGGAAAAGGGTAAATGGGATGTTATTTTGCACATTTTATTCAGATCATAATTTTTATCAAATGTTAAACTTCCTTAAAAAAACTGTTTTGTCATAAAATACTGTGCATAATCACAATTTATTTCCTAAGACTATTGTGAATGTGTAGATTTATGTTTGCTGCTATGGGAAATATTATTTATAAAATGATATTAAATCTGGTATTAACTGCCTTTATGAGACACTTAATACTTGCAAACATCCATGTTATGTTTACTGCTCTGAAGTTTTAAAAAATATATTCTTAGAGTGAGGATATTACCGTTCCAATAAGTGTGTAACTATATTATGGTGGTGGAAGCGAGAAGATAATCTTGATTCCACTGGGAATCTTAGGTTCTCATAAAATTTACTAGAAAAATAGTTTTCTTCTGGTACTGCTGAAATTTCTTTGTGGTAAACAGAATCTTTCAAAAAGAGAAAACATGAAAGTGAAATGAAATGTGCAATTTGCTCATATATTGGGGGATTGTATAAAAATTCTTAGAGACTTTTAAAGTTCTCATTGTCTATTCTCTCCTAAGACTGACTGTTGGTTATAGTTTTAGTTATTCTTATAAAAATGTGATATGTTATGAAAACAACCAAAATCTCTTATTGGTTACACTGTTTTGCTCTGATGCTTCTCTAAAGGAGCAGGCAGCCAGCTCATTTTCAACAAAAAAAGGGACTTTAAAGGAAAAGCAAGGCAAGTCTATAAGTTATGTTTTACCTGTTGGTTAACATAATCTTGGTAAAAGGGTAAAAGTAGAATGAAACAAAACTTCTATGGTCTGTAACTAACGGTCTCTAGAAACAGCTTCATTCAAAATACACATAAGGAAACCAGGGCCTAGATTATAAGCTCTTGCAGGACTCACGTTTATTCCTGGGCTCTTATCTCTAATTGTAATTCCCAAGTCCTGAGATACTTTGCTCTTTGTGCATAACCTAACAACTTCCTAGAATCTTAAATGCCTGTACGGCACTTGGAACTCAGGATTTGTCAGCTCAAAAGGTGCTGAAAAAGCAGCATTGATTCTAAAAGACCACCCTGATTAAAGAAGCTAAAAAGGATCAGACTTCAATTAAAAGGTAAATGGGGCTATCCTAAAGACTAAGGAGCATCAGGATACAAGGAAAAAGATAATATTATCGTTATTTTAAAACTTGAAGTATTATGGGGACCAGATAGAAGAAATTAATTTGGTCAAGAAAATTCTTTAAATTTCTGTGGCACATTAATTTAACCTGACTAGCCAGCTTATTTAAACAGCATAGCTGACATGGAACCTAAAATGGTGAATGAGATTGTGATGTTCTGCACAGAATTGTTGTAATACCCTGATGCATTTCAAAGTGTTTTGGGCATAAAATAGAAAGATATTTGCAAAGTCCCTAACGGGCTGGGAAAAACATAGAAACATTAAACTTCTTCACCTGAGAAATTCCTACTACTTGTTCAAACATTAGTAGCTCCAAAATCATTGAAATGTTAGAATTTTGCAAGGTAAACCTGTGAAAAAGAAACATGCTAGTAAATTGAGCCCTCGATCTTGAGGCTTGCACTCATGAAATTTATTTCTGAATGACGAAAATAAACCTAAGTATAATTAATGCCTAAGAGTCACCTCTAGAGAATCTCTCTGCTACTAAATGTGCCCTGACTCTCTAAGCCAAACTCTCACTCCGCCCCCCACTCCCCCGCATTGTGGGACAGGACTTTCAGGGATAAAGTTTTCCTGGCAACATGGGACTTTCAGAGATTTTTCCTAGAAGTACAGGACTTGACAACTCCCAGGGATGGGCCTCCCTGACAGCATGTGATTAGACCAAAAGGGGGAAAAGAAATATAACAGATAGAGTTTTAATGGCTAAGAGATTTCAAATAGAGTCTAGAGGTCATTCTAGAGGTTATTCTTATGCAGGTTTCAGCCAAATAGTGTAAAAAGCCACAGTAAGCAAATGAATACTCCAGAATACATCTAAGAAAAGCTATAAAATTGTTTCCCCAGTGTGGCACTTTGAGATTATTTTATGAATCCCCAAAAGAGAAAGATTATGTTTGTAAACTAATCTATTCCTCTGGGTGTGATACCCTTTGATTGTATTAAATTCAGCTGAGGTGTTTTTAATTAAATTACCTGTTAAGATTAGGACTTTTTGATTCAACCAGGTCAGTAAGGCATGACTCAGGTTGAGACCCCACCCCCTTGGTGGATCTGATAGAAACAGACCCAAACATGGAGAAACACACAGGAAGATAGTCAGGAAGAGAGAGAGCTCTGTCATTTTTTATCCTGGGGCCCCAGGGAGAAGAGCCGTTCACCTGACAGTTTGCAGCTGACTTTGGAAGAGAACAGGACAGCCGAGGCTGATATGGAAGGTCCAGAAGGAAACAAGCCCTATGCCAGGCAGGTGAGGGCTGGAAGCCCAGAGAGGAAAGATGGACCAGGCAGAGCTCAGCCACCATCTTGCTTCAACACGTGGCAACTGACTTTGGTGAGAAAGCAACCTTGAGTTGGACTTTTTACAGCCTGTTAACTGTAAGCTTCTACCCCAAATAAATACCCTTTATAAAAGTCAACAGATTTCTGGTACTTTGCATCGGCAGCCCTTTGGCTGACTACTACATCCAATGTAATATGCTTATTTATTAAGTTTATTTTTCAGCCAAACAAGCCCTGGAGCCCAGAGGTCAAAATGACAACCAGCTTCACTTCACTACCCAATAAGGCCAAAACCCCTTTTCAGCATAAAGAAGCCAGAAAGATCTGACATCCAGATTATCCCCAAGATTGGGAATTTGACAAAACAGAGAGTGGGGAGTTACAACCGAGGGTTATGAATTAACAAATAATTATGATTACTGAAGCATATAGATGCCTTGATAGTATAAAACAGCAAAGGGTCCGTGCCTGAAGTTCCTGAAGCTGCCTGGAGCAGTCTCACCCCCGTGTGTGCTTACTTTGTGAGGGTAATTCTATTTTTCGTAGAGTAGTAGGTGTATACTTACTACTGGGATGGTAACTGCTCCACGCACCCCTGTTTAATATCCATGTGAAAGACCTTGTCACTGACCTGTGTTCTGTAGGCCCCTGTCCCAAATCCTTGTGACTGACCCTGGTTTGCTACCATACCCACCCCCACCCCCATCCTGTTGGGCCCCTTAATGTTTATTAATGAAGGAAACTGTGTCCAGCTCCACCCCAATTATTCATTAGCAACCTGATATTATAAAATATTAGGATTTCTACAGATCAGGGAGTCAGTTTAGGGCCATGAGGCCTACAGTGCTCCTTTGCTTGCACAACCAAATAAATTCTGTCTTTGAAACTCTAGTGTCTCAAGAATTAGCTTTAAAGATGCATCAGGAGAAAAGAATCCACTTTTGCTCAGTATCACGGAGGTTTCTGGAAATAAAGAAACAGTCTGCCCCAAAGGAATATTAAATTTTTCGTCTCTTTAGAGACTAAAAACTTCTTATAGCTTTGAAATAACTGGTTTCTCTTTAATCTTCTACAAATCATTTCAAGGTTTAAAATATTTTTTAAGGAATTTCAGCCATAACACCGAGTTACAAAAATTAAAGTTTGAGCACACACTAAAAATAATAGAGACTTAAGTCTTAGGAGGCTTGGGAGCACAGCTATATAGGTCATCAGAAATATATTTTTAATTTTTTCCTGCAATATCTTTCACTGTACTACACAAATCATACAGTGTATGACTAAATGATAGATTCTCTTGAATTTCTGAAGTGTTTTCACCCACTAGATGGAAATCATTGGAAGGGCAGACATTTTTTATCCATATTTGCATTCCTAGCCCCGAAGAGAACAGTTACTGGATAGTAGATGCTCAGGAGATGCTTGTTGAATGAATGCATTTACATTCCTCATCATTAAAAATAAGCTACCCCTCTTTCTGAATGGAAGGTATTGCACATTTTGCAAAAGAAGGAAGGGAAGCTTGCAGAGAGGGAAGAAGGGAGGAAGGAAGGAGTTTTGTAAGACTGTTTTAGATCTGACAATCTATCTCCAATGACATGTAGACAAACTCTGGTACTTGATAGCTCTTAAGTACTTTCCTTAAGACGTGTTGTATGTGAAATGAAAATTTTAATTCTTGAAATTAGAATGACTCATTTCATAATTGTATGAATAAAAAATAGAAAACTGGATTAAAGCCAGGCAAAACAAAGCACAAATCACTCTTTTCTTTTCCAATCTCAAGGTTCAGAAAGTGCTTATTCATGTTTAAAGTCTCTGTTTTGACTCGGTCTTGCTTTTTGAATATTTATGCAATGTCACGGTGAAGTTATAGAAAGCCTTTATAATCTGTGACTGTACTGGAAGAAGGATGAAAACAACTTTTTCAAAGTTCAAAATATAGATTTCTGTTAAGGAGATGAGGCTGGAGTGACAGCAGGCCTAACTTCACCTTCAAGAGGCTGAAGGGTTTAAAGTGCCTTGAAGCAGTTGGCTTGATGACATTTGTGCTTGTGGAAACTCACTCCAGGTCCAGTATGAAGAATGACTTGTTTGGGAAAAGCTGTGGACAGACATTGATGTAGGTGGGAGATGCAATGGCCTTGCCTTGGATACTGGCAAAGGAGATGGAGAGAAGTAGATGGATTCTAGGGAAGGTTAGGAGGGAGTATTCACAGGAATTGACAACTGGAGGAGAGAGAAAATAAGTCAATTCTAAGGGATAATAGTAGTATATGAGGGGTATGGGATTTTCCTTTTGGAGTAATGAAAACATTCTGAAACTGACTCAGGTGATGACAGCACAACCCTGTGATGAAAATGAGAGCTATTGAGTATACACTTTGAATGGATTGTACAAAGCGTGGAGCTATATAAAACAGGAATCCAGTGGTGGAAGATGGACTGTGGTTAACATAACAAATATAAGAACGTTCTCTCATGAACTATAACAAATATATTAATACAGGGTGTTAATAATTGGGTGGTGTGGCAGTTTGATATTGTTTATGAATTCCAAAAATAGATATTGGCTTATGTTTGTAAACTGGTCTCTTCCTCTGGGCATGATTAAATTATGATTAGGGCTTTGATTGGGCCACATCAGTAGGATGTTGAGTCCCTGCACTCACAGAGAAACCACACCACAAAGAAGGGAGGTTGGAGTTTTTGAGTTGGGGCCCCAGGAAGTAAACACGCAGGAGAAGAACACAGAGTAGATATATGAGGAAACAGAGCAGGCTCCATTAGACATGACAAAGGCCCTGGGAAGAGCCATTCGACCGATAGTTTGTAGCTGCAGAGACCAGAGTCCTAAGCAGCTGATTCCGGAGAGAAATGAGCCCTAGGAGAGAGACGAGACTTATGCCAGCCTACATCTGATATTGGAAGATGCTGGGGCCACAGAGCCTTCAGAGGAAGAGGAAGGGTGAACCCTTGCAGATATCGGCAGCCATCTTGTTCCAACACGTGGCAACAGAGTTTGGTGAGGGAAGTAACTTATGTGTTATGGCCTGTTAACTGAAAGCTTCTACCCCAAATAAATACCCTTTATAAAAGCCAACATATTGCTGGTATTTAGCATCAGCACCCCTTTTGGCTGACTAATACAGCTTGGTTGGGGAAAAATATTGCCCAAATGTAAAATATGGGCTATAGTTAATAGTAGTATTTTGAGGGTGCTCTTTCATAGTTTGTAACAAATGTTTCACAACAATGGAAGATGGTGGTGGTGGGGTGATGTATGGGAGCCCTGAATGATGATACGCATGTTTGTTTTATAAGTTCACAACTTTTACTATGCACTTATTGTTTATGTATGTTCATGTATGAATAATATACTTTGATAAAAGTTTATATTAAAAAGTCAGTGGGGATCACCAGTTCTGAGGTTGGACAACATGATGCATGGCGTTGTCATCCAGTTAGGCACAGAGCAGGGGAGAAAGAAATGGCTGGGTATAATATAAGGAGTCTTGGGTTGGACGTGCTGGGTTTATAAAGGCTGTAATGTATGATACTAAGCACGTGAATATATCGATCTGAGTGTCAAGGGAGAGATTATGTTGGAAATATCAATTTGGGCATCACTATGAATGCAGATGGAAGTCATTGGGTATGACAAAACCCAGGGGGAATATATGAGGGAAGATCTAGGGAAAAACTGAGGAACACCGTTTTTCAGGGACAGAAGAGAAATCTACAAAAGAGACAAGGTACATGGCCAGAGAGAAAGAAGAGCAGGAGAGTTCCATGTTATGATAGCTAACAGAGATGATTTCAGGATGGTGGATATAATTGAAATGCAAAATCAATTATATCTGAGTGATCAAGCAAGAGAAATGCTAGGCATTGGATTTTGTGATATAGATATTAATAGGGACCTGGATGAAAATATTTTTAATAGAGTAGTAGTGACAGATCAGCTTGACGTGTTTTCAGGAGGGGTAAATGCAAGGTGAAGAAGGAGGGCTAGCAAGTAAGACACCTCTTCCAAGAAGTCCGACTAAAAAAGAGAAGTAAGAAATGGGGTGGTAGGGAATTATATGGTATTTCTTGTTTTGTTTTTGTTTTATGCTTTTCAATGAGAGGAATTCTAGTCAGGAGGGGCCAGTAGAGAAGAAGTTGTTGATAAGACAGGTCAGGAAAGGGATAACTAGTGGCATGAGGTCCTGGGAGAAGCTGGGATGAGTCCAGAGCAGAAGTGGAGGGATGGGCTATGCAGAGTGGTATGAGACATGTCTTCCCCTGAAATGGAAGGGACTAAAGAGAGGATAAAAATGGGTGGTTGCTGGTGAATTTTTAGATTTGATAGAAGAAAATTGGAGTTGCCATCTGGTGACTTTTAAAATTCTAAGTAAGAGGTGACGTTAACTAAATGCTTAATTTTGAAAATAGAGATGCTCTAGCTGTTAAAATTAATATTATAGAAATAAATCCAAGGTTCTATATGGCTCCATCTCAGCATAGGTTTGAATTTAAAAAGAAAGAAAAGAAAAAAAAAAACACATTATCCAGTGGTTTAAAGTAATTTAAAAAGGAATTGCAATCAGTATGATGGAAGAGCTAATTCTTCATATACATTAAAAAAAAAAAAACTCAAAACTTATTTCTACTCTTCTACAAATCTTTCACTCCCATTGTTTCTCTAGAGCCTCTCAAACATCAAACACCAAAAATGCCCCTCCACACCCAGCCTGTGCCCATTTTCCATATACCCTCTTCCCATTTCCCACTCACCAGCTCTCTACAGTGAAGGTAAATTGGGGTTCTTTAGCTAAACCCTTTCCTCTTTCCTCCAATTTATCAGACGTTTTTTTCCCCCTTTATATCCATTCTCCAGATTCAAAAGTTTGCATCACAAAATATCCAGGAACAAGTCTGGCAAATACAGAACTTTTCATGGAATACTGAGATAGGAGTGTAAAAAGAATAAATGGGGAGAGAGAACTCCCACATGAATAAGTTGTGGCACTGCCATCTCATCTATAAGGCAAGAGCTGACCTTGTAGAAGGTGATGCCAACGTTGGAGAGCGGTCCAACGTGGCCATCGCCACTGGAATATAGATGTAAGTGCTGAGGGCCGCCTCTGAAAAAGGACAGGGGTTAAGTGGATAAAAGGGTGATCAATAACTCTGAAAAACTGACCATGGCACCATGCTGTGGCTGACACTGGACAAAATCTGAATTATTGATCATGCACAGCATATGCACATGTTAGGCATTCAATCTCCAGATACTGAAAGATTCCCAGAAAACGAACAGGAATGTTTGGCCACATGACTCACTGGAAACTGGAGGTTAGGTCAAGTCAGTGACAAATCCCCCTCTATGGACTAATAAAGCTTAGTAAAGCCACCGGGGAAACAGCACACATTTCAGGCCTCCATCTAACCACTGAGGGGCATTATCTTAACACAAACCAGAGGAACATGAAAACTCCTCCCCCGCAAACCACCGTAATAGGGAAGTTTTCACATCAGATAAGTACAAACAAAAGTATCTCACTGCTTAATATAAAATTTTTTCTGGCTCATGCAGAAATCTTTGTAGATCCAGCAACACTGCAGGACAGCTGTCCTCCAACCAAGGGCTCAGCCTTCTGAGCTGCTCTGAAACTGCAGCTCCCCCAAGTCCACACAGGCATCCGTGATGATCACTGCTGGGGGGCTCCCCCCCCCGCCCCTCCAGAGCCCCTTGCCTCCATTCTCCTCAGCCTGCTCTGGGTGGCAGGACACTGATCCGTGTGGACCAGCTTCCCATTGAATCTGACCAATGGGCCACACCAGCAGGAGATTTGAGGGCAGAAGCAGGGAGGCCAGGGTCTCACTCCTCCATGCTCTCCCTCTGGGTCCAGGCTGCCTCCTCTACTGAAGCCAGAGCACCCTTGCTCTCTCTCGCTCTCTCGCTCTCTTGCTCTCTTGCTCTCTCTCGCTAGGTTCTTATAACTATTCCCTTCCCTTGCCTTTTCAAGCTTTCCCACTGCTGCTAGACCCAGAGGAAAACAGCATTTCTTCCTGCTTTCTGAAAACCCAGCCCATACCTTTGGTCAACTCATCTCAATTACCCAGATTTAAAGTCCTTTGTCTTGACAGTGGCCCCTATCACTAGTTACACAGCCTACTTAACTACAGCGGGACTAGCAGGTTTAATTCTTGCAACTGAACAAAAGAAAAGATAACCAGCTATTGGTGAGCACTAGATGTCTCTATCACAGGGGTAGACATAGGGTGTTTTATGTGATAATTATAAAGAAACAGGTCGCTCTGCCACTTCCCTTATTTGAAACAGCACATAGCTCATCGTGATTCCTCTCAAGTAGGATTGCAGACAATTGAAGCACTCCAAAACACAGCAAGCAAATAAAAAATTACCAAGTTAACCCCCAAATTGGCAATCGGATTGAAATAGCCGTTTCTTCTCAGATTAGAAAAGAGTAACCATTAGCTCTTTAGAAGAAGCAGAGCAAGTCACGGGCCTTAAGAAGTCTCGACTGGATGTGTCCTCACACACAAATGCCCTTGAGCAGCTTTCGAAGAGCTATTATACCACTGTGACAAAGGGGACAGAAATACAATATTATCTTTAAAATTCCTTGTCTGCTGATTAACTAGCACAGCCAGACAAAGATGTCATACACAATAGGGAACACTCCAGAAATGCAGAGGCTATGCAGGATGATCAAAGGAACCCTAGAGTTAGGGAACCCAGTCCATGCTCTCCCAGTAACTGGGTGGATGCCCTTGCCCACATCCTTTAGTCTGTCTCCATATATGTAAAATGAGGCAACCAGATCAAGGGTTTTTAATTTGTGATATATGGATGGCTCTCATGAGATCTGCTGAAACTGTACAAACTTGGGACAGACGTGCATGTGGGATTCTATTTTAGGTTTCATAAAACATCAGAAATATCCTTTACCCCAAAATAGGATAGAACCACTGGGCTAGCTAATGTCAAATGATTTTTCCAGACCCAACATTTGAGGATCCTATGGACATTCCTGATCAATATATTGGTCTGATGAGAAGATCATCCATATATTCTCAGAAACAATGGAACTGTCTTAGTTTAGAGAAAAGCATTCAGCTGGTGCACAATTACAGCGTATAAATCTGAATCTGAAACTTTTCGTCCTAATTTTTGAAAATGTCCTTTTTAAAAGATCTTTCAGTTTGCTAGGTCTGCTATAACAAAGTCCCACAAAAACAAGCCATTTAAAAACAACAGAAACGAATTGTCTCAGAGTTTAGGAGGCTACAAGTCCAAAGTCAGGTTGTCAGAAGGCCTTGTTCCCTCTGAAATCTATAGGGAAGAAACTCTTCCATGCTGCTCTCCTGGCTACAGTGGTCAGTAAGCCATGGCCTCTCCTGGCTGTTGCATGACTCAGTCTGCCTCTGTCATCACGTGGCCATCTTCTCGCACTGCGTCTTTTCTTCCCTTATTATAAGGACACCAGTTATATGGGATTAAAGCCCACCCTCCTCCAGTATGACCTCATGTTAAGTTGTCTAATTTCATCTGTAATGAACCTAATTCCAAATAAGGCCATGTTCTAAGGCCTTGGAGATTAGGGTTTAACATATCTTTTTGTGGAACACAATTAAACCCATAAGGAAGATATTCTCCAAGGGAGCAGCAACAGTCCTCTGAGTGCAGGGACAGTGTCTGTCAAAAGAGGATGGCCCACTGATGAGTTCTTGTTATTGATGACTATCCTTATGAGTCTTTGCTCTTGTAACTGAAACTTAGCCTACTGTTACAGGGTGCCTAAGGGTTGCCACCTGAGAGCCTCCTTGTTGCTCAATTGTGGCCTCTCTCTAAGCCAAACTCAGTATATGAATGCATTACCTTCCCCCCAACGTGGGACATGACTCCTGGGGATGAGCCTCCCTGGCATCGAGGGATTAATACCAAGTGCCAACTGGCAACACGACTGGAAAAAGACCTTGAATAAAAGGGGGAAAAGGTAAAGGCAAATGAGTTCAAGTGGCTAAAAGACTTCAAAGAGAGTCGGGAGGTCATCCCAGAGGTAATGCTTATAAGTAGAAACATGTTATAAACAATCTTTTCTGTTTCTCCTTCCATTATTTATTCAATAAATAATGAAAACCTCACTTGTTTCATATTTCCATTTTACATTCAGTGACTTCTATATAAAGCAAGAGTTTGACCATCATTTCCTACCAAGGAAGGTAAAGGACACATTTTAGTTAAACTACTCAACTTAGAACCAAGATCCTAAAATACCGATTTAAATAACTAGTAATTATTCTGCACAAACTTTTGTTCAAAGAACAAACTTTAAAATGGTTGTGCGCAAGTCCTAGTGGACCAAATTTTCTAGCTTGAATGTCCTAAAGTACCTAAACTTCCAGCTCTCAACTTCACTGTCCAGTTGCTTTAATGAACCATAGGTCCAGTCATACTTGCATTCTAATTGGGCTCCTGGCTAATTATGCATTAAATACTTGGCAGTACACTGCAGATAATTGTACAAAATCTTTACTTCTCCCAACTTCAATTTTCACCGAGAAACCAATCTGGGCAGGCTTAGAATAGCAGAATAGTATGCTTGATGATTTCTCATAGAGACAAAGGAAAAGATTTTAAATTACTCAAAAGCATGAACAATGCCCCTGGGTATGACATCAGAGACTGGAAATCTTTAAAGAAGTTTTGTGCCAAGTTAGGAACATTTTCTATTCTGGCATTTTCCAGAATCTATTTAGGGTGATGATGACTATTCAATCTTGAGAGAGAAGTTGAATGTAGGGATTTTCATAAGAACAGGTGATTGAGCGTGTGTCTCAGTTACTCACTGTCCTGCAATCGCTTTTGGCAATGACAGAACTTAAGTATGGGGATCCTTGTACGTGTGGCTCTACTGACCACTAGCTTCTTTATGTGATCTTCTTGCTACCCTGGCCTCCCTGAAACTTGGTTATGGGTTGAAACGTGTCCTCGCAAAAGTCCTGTTGACATCCAAACCTCTGTCCTGTGACTGTGACCTTATTTGAAAAAGGGTTTTTGAAGATGTGGTTAAAGTCGAGGCTAAACTGGATTAGAGTGGGGGGCCCTAATCCAGTTTCCCCTATAAGAAAAGGCTATTTGGACACAGACACAGAGGAGGAGGCCACGTGAAGACAGAGGAGACAGAGACTGGAGGGCGGCATCTGCAAGCTGAGGATGCCAAAGACTGTCAGCAAAGAGCCAAACAAGAGGCCAGGAAGGAGTCTTCCCACAGGTTTCAGATAGAGCATGACCTGCCAACACCTTGATTTCAGACTTCCAGCCTCCAGATTTGAGGCAATGCTTCCGTTGTTTTAAGGCAACCATTTGTGGTACTTCGTTTTGGCGGCCCTGAGAAACTACAAGGACTGATTTTCCTCTTCCCTTTTTCCTCATTCATCATTTGAATGTTGGTTGCCTGGTGTTCCAGAGTCAGCCATTTTCCTCTTCTCGTGTGATACACACTCTGTTGATATTATTAGCTAAGATATCATCTAGGAAATCTTGTCTAGCCTTGTCTTTCAATTATTCCCACTTCAGGCTTAAATTTTTAAAATTTGATGACACATGGGATTAGACACCTTGGTTAATTTCAACGTTTACAGTGTATTACCCCAATTCTGTATACCCCCAAAGCAGAATTGTTGAAAGAGTGCTTTAAGCATGGGCTTAGGAACAGACAAATTCAATGAGCTGCTCAGTGTCAGGTGGGCAATGTAAACCAGACAAAAGCACCAGATTATGACTTTGAAACCAGGGTTTTCTGGTCTAAACCCTGTTTACAACCCAACCCTTAACCTCTACACCCCAGTTTACTTATAAACCATTCATATATATATTTTAAAAGGATTATCTTCAAAATAAAAAAATCAAGACTTTTATACAAATATAAAATGAACACATTTAACTGGTTCAAAGAAGACTCTAAAGAATGGACATAGGACCCTAGGAATACTGAAATGAATTTCCTGATAGATGTAAAACTGAGCTCAAAGTGTAATCATAGTAATGCTGTTTGGAATCATCTTTTCTACAGGGTGGAAATCAATTGTATCTCTACCAGAGAAGATTCATTGGCATTTCTATGGGCAAGAATCATTTGCAATTCTGTCAATTTTCCACAACTTGCAGAGTTGTAATACAGCTCAAAAACAACCAAAGACTCAGACGCCTTTAGAATTAGTTAACACTAAGGAATCTACTAGATACTCCCAGCTCCTAGTTACTGGACAGCCAGCAACATTTTGTCCATTTTAAAGTCTTTCACAATTTTTCCCAACCATCTTGCTCTGGGGATAATAAATACCATCTCTTAATGTGATCCTCAGTCACAAGGATGCTTGTTATCAGGTTTGGCCAGATTGTTTCCATATGTGCTACAATAGTGCCCATTGACCATATATTTGCTTCGTAAATCAAGGACCATGTAGCTTTGAGCTACTACTAAGGTCACAGGATTAACTTCTGTCTGGACATTTTCATCTAGAGATTGATTTTTACTTTTTACTTTTTAAATGTTAGTTATTTGCTATCTTGGGGCTAGGAAACAAAGCTCAACAAATTCTCCACCAGATATCACTTGCAATCCTATAAGTTTGGGTGAATTTCTCTCATCCTAAGGTTTCCAAAACTTGCAACGGTTCTTGACCTGCCAGGAAGTGACTAGCCTCATCACTGTAAGGATGAAACCCAAGGCCACTTAACCCTAAGACTTAACCCTTTTTCTTCACAGTGGCTTGTCAGTCATGATTAAATGAGAGTTATTGTCAAATATGACACTCCTATACGGTCTTGGTTGCACAATTCAATTCTATTCTGGTAAGAAAGAGGAGAGATTTTTTAATTAAATCTATGTAAATATCTACATTGCTATGAAAGGTAAAAAGATGCCATAGGAGTTGGTGAATCTGGGGGATCAGTGAGAAACAAGATTTCATTTAAAAATATTTCATTTCCCCTTATAAAAGCAGAGTCTACTTAACTGAGTGTCAGAGATGATTTGAGAAGAACCAGAAAGGGCTTCCTCATGTATACATTAACATTAAAACATTAAGGAAACATCAGCAAAATTCCAAATAACTAACCACAATAAACCCCCCTCATTGGTGCATTCAGTCTTGTTCTGCTGGACCGTGGGTCACAGCCTGCTTTCAGGAGGCCATGCTTCCAGACTGGAAGAGACCTGGAAATCCCTTCTTAGCCCAGTGGCGTAGGCTGAGAGTTGTTTAGACCATGTCAGCTCAATATCCAAGAGTCTACTCTTTGGATCATCAGTAGTTCAAGGCACCTGAGACAGTCCTTTCCATGAGGCTGTGAGACTAAAGACAATGCTGGTCTATAGCTTATGATAGGGCCTTCAGGCAAGCCTGAGGGTAAACCAACAATTATCTGCAGGTGACCAATGCTTAACGGCTGGGCTACTTTATCACTGACATCAATCATAACAGCCTATAGGAGGGTAAAATTCTCTACTGGGGTACAGGACGTAACTATTTCTAAGGCCTTGCTCAGTGCTTCCCCTGAGGGTAAGGCAAATGCTCAGGGCCTTCACATAGGCATATGCTCTGGGAAATATTTTTAGTAATAACACTGCACCTCAACAAGCTCAACATGGAGAAGACTAAGCAACTATTCTAATTCTGACAACTTTTCCCATGCACACTTGCAATAGTATTGGACTAATTTACAAAATACAGAAGCACATTAAGCAAACCTAATTATTTCTAGCATTTTTGAACAAAGTATAGAAAAAAGAATAAAAAAACAAATTTTTGCGATTACCCTGGGATCCTATGGGAAATCTCAAGATAATTTTAGGTGTGTGAAAAAATACCCTGACATTTTTATTTTACTTTTTATAAATTTAAGATCTGGTCTTGGGAAGGCAAAATCAAGAGTTGTCGTCGGAGATTTTTGGCACTTGCTTTTGATTGGACCATAGGTACCGGAGAACCAATGTACAGTGATCTATTTAATCAAAGTGACAATAAAGTATTTTAAAATAAACATAAAAGGCAATATGATAATAAAGAACCTCAGCTCTTTCACAAGTGAGACAACTTTCTTCTCTGGATTTTTTTTTTTTTTTTTAACAATCAAGGGCATAATAAAGTCAACATAAAGCACAGACATAAGTGCAGGAACTTGTTCTGGTAAGCACTTCTGATTGGTTCTCTGCTATCTAGGCAGCTTACACAGAAGGTAAATTTCACCTTGTAAATGAAAACATTAATTAGTAAACCAAGGAAACAAACCCATCATAAACGAGCAAACTTAGCTAAAATTTTAAAATATGTTTTGGCTTCTTTTCAGATCCAGTTATTTTAAACCAAGACAAATGAAAATTTATTTTCCATGTTTCATTTTCACTAAGCTTTTTTTCATACCCTGACAGCAAAACTACTCTCATTTTCCTTTAAAAAATAAAATAAAAGCACACATCCACTTGAGTTTCTCTGTCATTACTGTTTCCAGTATAGTTTCAGATATGTGTAATTATAACTTCTCATCTAAATGAAAAAAACTTCTATTTCACAGGAAAACTAGAGGGTAGATAATTGAGAACTGTCTATGATTATCTGGCATGTTAATCTCATGAATACATTTAATGCAACTTTCTATAGCTACTCCCATCCCTTTTACCACTTCTTAAAGTGGCAAAAATGAGCATGTTCATTAACATGCTCATTTCATGGCCCAAAGATGTAGCCTCATTAAGGCAAATAGAAATATGAAGCTTGAAAGTATGCTTAGACATCAATAGTTCAATATTTGATATTACTTAGAAAATATCCAGGTATGTGAGAATCAGCCATTAATCGGCTCAAGTTAATAATAGCCCAAATTTTAAGTTACCTTAACACCCTGGAAACTGTGTTTAAACTGACACACTACAAAATATAATTGCTATTGATATAGAAAGTTTGTTAAAAGAATGATTTAATTTAATTGAACACAAATTACTCTTTCCTAATCTTTAGCATTATGTGGGAGTAATATTAGCTTATCTGATCAGGAAATCTGAATTTAGGAAGTTCAGATTAACTATTCTCTTCATGAGAAAATCAACCCAAGTAAAATAACATATATGCTTATATATAATTTACACAGCTAATCAAAGAAAAGATGTGGATTTATTTTGAAAAATCATGATTATTAAACCAGCCTGATTTGCCAAAGATAAACCTTAATTATGAGAACTTGGATCCTTAAAATTTTTCTGTAACAGTTTTTGTAAAAAGAAAAATTTTAAATGCAACAGTTTAAAAATACTAGAAAATCATTATCTGGGGGCAAGTTAGGAATATTTTGCTTATATGAGTGCTTATTTGTCTCGATAAACAATCAGAACACAGCTTATTTATTTTAAGCAGCATAATCTAATTTATTAATAGATGCTGTTGATAGGAAAAATTCATATTTACACAATAAAAGGTCAAGGACTTTCTCAATTACATGCAGACACATGGACATGAAGACTTACAGAGAGATATAGCTTCAGTTCTACATCAGCCTCCATGTCAAAAGTAAACATGGAAACACAAAACCTCTGCAACCCAGATCTCAAAGCGCTGTTTTCCTTCCCAAAATTATTAATTTATTTGAGCTCAAAATAGACAAAGAAACAAAAAGGACTAATAATTAAATTCTCTGTTGTCACCCACCCAAGAGAGAATAGATCACTATCATCCATCTATAGAGACTGCCAAATACTGCACCAGGAAACCAAATCCCAAATATCGCTGCCTCCAATGGGGAATAAATTAGCATCCACGTGTGATTGAAAACAAAACAAAATGCAAAATCACTGGAAAGGAAGAAAAAAACCCCAGATCATCAGCCAAGCTAAGGTTCTATAGCCACTCGGGATTCTCCCTGGGGGCCAAGAAAACCTGTGCCCAGGCTTATGCTGCCCATGGCGGGCACTTCTCCAGTTTGTCAGGTAAATTCTGACATCTCGGTGGGACTTCCAAACTAGTAAAGAATAATTTTCGAATGCTAAAATCACAACTCTCTTACAAAGATAACATTAACATGGGTCAGAGATTTTATGTTCCTTATCAATTAATGAGGGAACTCTGATCTTTAATCAGCTATGCTTAGAACGTACAGCTGGGTTGGCCAACTATGTAATTTAGCACAGCTTCATCAGGTCATTGCTATTGGAACTGTAGGTGTCAAAGCACATTGGTGAACCCATTCCCTAATCCTATTGATGAAACATCATCATATCTGTCACATGCTCTTTGTAATATCTAAATCGAGGCACGTATTCATTTTTTACAATGGTCAAAATACATTCAAAGTTTAGTTGACTAAATAAGTTGAATGGATGAAGTTTGATAGTCATCGTGAATCTACTGTAGTGGCAGCTTATCATACTAAGACCCTAAAATTGTGGTCTCAGTTATCTAGCACTGCCATTGACCAGCCCTGTGCCACCTGTTCTGCAGTTCCAGTATCTCGTTCACAGAATGAAGGGGTTAGGATAGAGGCTGTCTGAGGTGTTTCCAGCTCCAAGGCCAATGCCAGGGCTCTCACTTAAAGATCAGCAGACCACTGGATCTTCCTCACCTGGAGTGCTAAAAGAATAAGTAAATGTCTGGCTCCTTCCACAGATATACCAAGTAGAATTTGTGGGTAGTCTAAGAATCTGCGTTTTAAACAGCCTCTGTATTATTCTTACACAAACTAAAATTTGAAAATCATTAGTGAATGGATTTTTTTTCTAGGAAAAGTCCAGGTATGACTAAAAATAATTACTGAATTTTTCTGTCAAATGGTAAGGTGCTCTGTGCCTTCAAAGCAAAGGTCATCCATGTCGAATCTTGTCTGGAATGATGTTGAAAAGAAATGTTGTCACTCTTTAAAAAGTGGTAGTTTACTGTGGTACATTATCCATTCTACCCCGTGTAAGATTTAGTGGGCATGCTCGGTGAACAGCTGTGAACACTGCAGTGGGCAGTTCCCTTTACCTGTTCCTTTTGACTCTCACTTATTCCTTTCTTATAAATAGTTTAGAGAAAATTAACAAAATCAAACACTGGTTCTTTGAGAAGATCAATACACTTGAAAACCTCTCACCAGACTAACAATGAAAAATTGATAGACCCAAATGAACAGTATCAGAAACGAAAGAGGGATTATCACTACTAATTCCCTGGACATTAAAAAGGTAATAAAGGAATACTCTGAACAACTTTATGCCTACAAATTTGAAAGCTTAGATGAAACAAACCAATTCCTTATAAGACACAATCTTCCAAAACTCGCTCAAAGAGAAATAATCTGAATAAACCTATATTTAATAAAGAAATTGAATTTAAAAATTAAGAGTTTTGCAAAAGGGAAAGCAGTAGACTCAGATGGTTTCACTGGTGAATTGTATCAAACATCTAATGAAGAAATAATACCAATTCTCTATGATCTATTCCAGAAAATTGAAGCAAAGAACATTACCTAACTCATTTATGAGGACAGCATTGCCCTAATACAAAAACCAGATAAAGATATTACAAGAAAAGAATACTACAGACCAATATCCCTCATGACATAGGTGTAAAAATTATCAACAAAAAATACTAGCAAATCAAATCCAACGATGTATAAATGAATTGTACAACACAATCAAGTGGGATTTATTCCAATTATGCAAGACTGTTTCATAATTCAAAAAAATGTAATCCACCATGTCAAGAGGCTAAAGAAGAAAAATCATGATCACATTAACTGATGCACAAAAAGCATTTGACAGAATCCAACACCCAGATATGATTTTTTAAAAATTCTCAGCACACTAAAAATAGAGGGAAATCCCCTCACCTTGATTTAAAAGCATCTACAAAATCTCTATAGCTAACATCATAGTCAAATGTGAGAGAATAGATTTTCCCCTTAAAATTGGGAACAAGGCAAGGATGTCCTCACTCATCAATCCTATTCAATATCTCATCAGAAGTCCTAATTAGTGCAATAAGACAAGAAAAAGAAATAAAAGTTTTACAGTGTGGAAAAGAAGAAATAAAACTCTCTATTCACAGATGACATGTTTGTCTTTGTAGAAAATCCCAAAAAATCTTAAAAATAAAATCTGGAACTAATAAGCAAGCATAGCAAATTTTCAGGATACAAGGACAGTATACAGAAGCCACTTGCTTCTTACAAATGGTTTCTCTTTCATTGTGGGAAAAAGTTAATCCAAATAAACAGGCATTGCTACATCTGAGGGGACCACTGCCAAATTGAAGGGAAAATACACCTTTCCCTGAAAAGTCAATAATCCTCTGAAAGAAGCAGCACAACATATGTTCTTTATTTTTGTGATTTTATATCCATTATTTTTATTTTTTCCTGGAGTTGGATGAGACAAGATGCTAGCTAAGAGGTAGGTATTAAAGGGCAGATGGCCTAACCAGAGTAGAATGTTTTGATGGTTATGTGTAAGTAAAAAAAAGGGAAAACTGTACAATTTGATGAAGGAAAATGGGCATTTATGCCTCCTTTGTGGAAATGGTAAAATGGAAATCTTAAATCTCTATGCCACTTTTGTAAGTTTAGAATGATAGAGAAAATTGTTCTAATGCCTCTGCAATAAAATTGCGATAATTTTCTTTTTCACCCATGCACTTAGTTTTTGTCATTTCTCTACCCAGCCCACTTATCTGTATAGACTTCTAGTGCGTTTGCGCAGCTACCCGGCAGGCAGTGCCTGCCTGCTTTCAGATGATGTCGTGTGTGCCAAACACAAGGACCACCACAATAACTACAACCC
Organism: Tolypeutes matacus; assembly: GCA_026826555.1. Taxonomy (NCBI): domain Eukaryota; kingdom Metazoa; phylum Chordata; class Mammalia; order Cingulata; family Chlamyphoridae; genus Tolypeutes; species Tolypeutes matacus. The sequence goes on along the minus strand of JAKSZT010010858.1, from coordinate 23,784,625 downwards.
TGATATGGAACGACCAGCAATGACTGCAAAAAATGTTCAGACAACAACTTGGTCTGGCTCCAGAGAGCTTTCATTCACGAAACTCCTTTATTCGACTTTTTGTGGAACTCCATTGAACACTTTTCCAGAAACCTGAAATCTGGCAAAATCCCCAAATCTCAGGGCTAGTTTGTTGGGAGAATTGCAGCAGTAGATGCATGGATGGATTTAAGTGGCACTGCCTACAGGCTAGTGCACATGGGTCCCCACAAACCCAGCAGCGTTTTCTAGACACTTCAGCACCCTCAGCAAGCCAAGAAAGCACAGCAAAGCTCCATTTGCTCCTCTTCTTTTATGAGAATGTGGAGACCTTGCTTCCAGCCTCACTGGGACACTGGCAATGGTAAAAAGAATATCTTCTCTAAACAACTTCTGCCCTAACCAAGCAGGCCAGGACTGCCAGGGAACAGTCTTCAGCAAATTCCGCCCGCACTCTCTTCGCTGTGCCAACTCTGAACTCCACAGCTGCCAAAATAAAAGGGCCCTAAGAAGCACCATACCTGTTCAAAAGAATTTCTGCACATACAGCCACAGTCCAGAATATTGTACTTTTTATATCTTTCAAGAGACTCACAAGACCACAGTCTTGGAATATTAAAATTGTTAAAACCTGGTTTATATCACCCAGCTTCACAGCAAAAAAAAAAAAGGTTTAGGGTTCACAGACTCTCCAAGTAAAATATATTGCTGATAGTGCATCTTTCTGCAAACACAGCAAAGATACCATGTAGATTAGAAGTAAATTGTTGTGGGAACTTTCATTTTTCCAAAGTGGGTTTCTGTGTGGAAGTTTGCAAGGATCTGAAGCTTTTCCTTTCACTCCTCATTATTAAAAGGTAACACAAACTCCCCTAACAAATCTAGGTTTGACACCTTCTGGTTAGAATTCAAAAAGTGAAGAGTGACAAAATTCACACCACTTGGGGAGAGGATCTTTTTCAGAAATACCCTTCTGGCAATTAAGAATGATTTGCAATTTGTAGGAGTTCTTTGTCTTTAACCTTACTGGGGAAATATTTCCTCTGGGATGAGAAGCTTTGCCTAAATTGGAAACAGAAAGAATTCTCTTCAGGGAATTCCTATCAAGAAAGAGAAAACATGTCCCACTGCCATTTCTCCATAGAATTGTCTTCTACAAATACACACTTAGATAACAAACATATTCTGGGAAGCTTCTTTGTACATGACCAATTTAGAGAAAAATATGAATTTGCACAAACAGAAAGCAATCACTGTTGTGCAAGTACGAATTAACTTTTGCTCCTCTCAAAATAACATTTATATTGATTTCTAAGTTTAACTTAGCCTTTGGAGAATTTGTTTTGTAGGACTGAAAATTAAACTGAAGAAGTGCAGTCAAGAAAGTCACACAAAAGGAGTGTTGGAAATATTAGGTATGAGAGAAAACAGCAATGCCAGCACTCCTGTGAATCCCTGCATCTGAAACAGAGCCTGGAACAGGAAACAAACAATAGGAAGTTATAGTCTATAAATGGACCAGATGTGCAAGAACATCTAAAAAGCTGCTCTGCCAAGGGGCATAGCTGGAAGAGGAGAGAAAGAGAGAGTCAGGAGAACAGAGGAAAGCGAGGTGGAAGAGCAAAGTACTGCAAAACCCAGCAGACAACAAAGAATTAAAGACATCAAAATCGCAGTGATGGAGCATTACGTTCTGCCAGGAAAAAAAGAAGTAGGAAATAAACATAAACCAGACCATTTTCAAATGAATTCCTGTGTTCTCCTAAACAATCTAGAGGAGCATTGTTTAGCTAGTAAAACAATATGTAAAATAAAAGTTAATGTTTGCAGAAGTTCAAAAAAGAGAATAATGCAAAAATCTAATTACTTTGCAATTTAGGGAGGATAAAATAGAAGACACAAAAGATTGAAGGGAAAATCTAAATGACCTCCAAGGCCTTTATATTCCTGAGATTTCCATAGGAATAATATTAAAAAATAAATTAAAGGGCACGTGTTTCACAGTCAGCCTGAAGAAGAATAAGGGGACTTGGGAGCAGACGATGAATCAAAATCTACAGGAGACCGAGTCGTGTGTTGTAAAATTAAATGCAAACTTCATAAGTATCTTCCCCTAATTCTAGGAAGGATGATGTCACTTAGACATCTGAAATCTTCACAGAAGTTTGTAAAAGTGACAATCACTTTTCTCTCACTCGACGTGACTTACTTGTAGAACTCATCACACTATTTTTCCTTACTTTTTAGGAAAATAATTCTAAAGACATTTTTTTTTTAAAGATCAACGAAGATTTTATAAAGCTAAAATGATAGCTGAAACAATTGATACAATGATTTTTAAGAAAAGATTAGGACAAATGATGCAGTCCAAGTTTTCAATGTAACAAGAACCTTCCTTTTCTTGCCAGAATCAAGAGCAATTTTTTTGTAATAATAAACTTTATTTTTTGAGAATTTTTAGATTGCAGAAAAGTTACATCAAAAGTGTAGGGGAAGGAAGCGGATGTGGCTCAAGCAATTGGGCTTCCACCTAACACATGGGAGGTCCCGGGTTCAGTTCCCGGTACCTCCTAGAGAAGGCGAGCTGACCCAACAAGATGATGCAACAAAGAGACACAAAGAGGAAAGGTGATGAGAGACACAACAAACCAGGGAGCTGAGGTGGCTCAAGCCATTGAGTACCTCTCTCCCACATGGGAGGCCCCAGGTTCCGTTCCCAGTGCCTCCCAAAGAGAAGATGAGCACACAGCAAATGGACAAAGAAAGCAGACAACGACCACAAACAACAGGGGGAGGGAGGGATAAATAAATAAAACAAATCTTAAAAAAAAAAAATAGGGAGTACAAGCCACGGGCATCATGAGCTCGTTCATCAGCGACATCTTTGAGTGCATCACAGGCGAGGCGTTGTGCCCGGTGCATTACAACAAGCGCTCAACCACCACCTCCACAGAGATTCAGACAGACATGCGCCTGCTGCTGCTGCCCTGGGAGCTGGCCAAGCATGCTGTGTCCAAGGGTACCAAAGCCATTGGAAGCCACGTGAGTTCTGACCACCAGGGGCAAGCTGTTAGGCTGACCCAGACACCAAAGGCTCTTTTCAGAGGCATCTATTCTAGACAAAGAGATTGACCCTCATTTTCTCCTTCCTTAAAGGCAAATGCAGTTTTAATCTAAACCTTGGGTAAGTGCTTCTTAGTTGGTGCAAAGGTTTAATTTGGTCTAATAAACTGGTGTTTCAAATATTTTTTTAAAAAGTATGGGGGATTTCCATATAACCCCCCCACACACACACACACACGTACACACACATTTTTTCCTATTATAACATCTAACATTAGTGTGGTTATTTGTCTCAGTTGATGAACCAATATTGAAGCATTGCTACAAACCAAACTCTATAGTTTACAGTATGGTTTACACTTTGCACTGTACAGTTTTATAGACTTTGACAAATGTATAAAGTCATGAATTCATCATTGTAGTATCATACAAAACAATTCCAATGTCCTAAATAAGCCCTGTGTTCCACCTATTCATTCCTCCCCCTCCCCTCTGAACCCCTGGACACCACTCTTATGTCAGTGTAACAAGTTCTTCTCTTAACACAAGATAATAACTACAATAAAAATAAATCTACTTTGGTTCATGTTACCCACCCCCCTTATATGTTTGATCATTCCTCGATCTTGAGGAGTTTGAGGTGATGTCCACACTGCTTCAGATTGAGAGGGGGCTTAGATATGGGGTAGATGGAAGGAACTGTTTTGCTTGCAGTTGTAGATACTCCTTTTTTCTTGGTCTGGGACTTGTCCATCATGATCATTTTATTCATTATCCAGGGCAAGCCTAAAAAACTGGAGAGTAGATGTTGGCCGCAATTCTGCTGAGATTCAGGGCTCAACTGGTGTATGAACAATCTGAAGATTTAAGTCTCTGAGACATATATTTAACAGGTATAACGATAATTATAGTTTCAAAAATAAAAGGGGTAGAAGAATCATGATTAGGGAGATTATAAATGAGTCTAACTATGTTTTATTGGGAAATAGATTATCGTATATTCCCAAATAGGGTCTGTCAAGGGGGTGTTGATATTATGAGGCTGTGTGCCTTGCCTATAGTGTCTGGACATCCCTAGACCCTCAAGAGCACTTTTGTTTGAGGCTCTGTTTACTGTGGCAGTTAATAAAATCTGCCTGAAACCAGCATAAGCTTAACCTCCGAAATGACTCTCAATTCACTTCGAAATCTCTTCGCCATAAAAACTTTTCTTTCATCCCCCTTCTGGTGAAGGGCCTTTTCCAAATGCATCACTGGTTGGCACTTGGTAATAATCCTTTGGTGCCAGGGAGGCTTATCCCCAGGAGTCATGTCCCATGTCAGGGTGAAGGCAGTGAGTTTATTTGCTGAATTTGGCTTAGAAAGAGACTGTATTTGAGAAACAAGTTGATTTTCTTATTTACAGGAATAAGATTCATAAGTACAAGCATTAAGACTGAGGGCTTGCCATATTGGCCTGTTTTCTTTTATTAGGCACTGTCTATATATTCCAGAGATTTTTGTCAGTTTATTTGGAAAAGTATCAGGACTCCCCAGGATGAGAGTTTAATATTTTGTTGCTACTGTGTGTGTGCCTCTATCAAGAAAATATACCTATGACAACAAAATACATCCATATCCCATGAATGTATGCTTTAGGTGCATTTTTCCACATATATTACCCCACTATCGACACCCGGTACTAGTGACATGCCTTGATATAGATCCTGAAAGAACACTCTTATAATATTCTTGACCACAATCCTCAACCACCCCAAATTTCACTGATTGTACAGTTGCTCATTTTATCTTCTAGCTTTCTTTCTAGCATCATGGATGTCCCACACCATGTTCACACTCATACTTCAGCACCATTCATATTGCTGGGCCACCATCACTTCTGTCTATTGCCAAACCATTACAATCAACCTTATTATACATTCTGCCCAAATTAAGCATCGGCTAACAACTCTTTACTCTCCTCCTATCTCCTGGTAACCTATCTTCCAGACTCTACCACCATGAGTCCACTCGTTATCATTATTTCATATCAGTGAGATCATGCAATAGTTGTCCTTTAGTGACTGGCTTACTTCACTCAACATAAGGTCCTCGAGTTTCATCTATGTTGTCACATGTGTCAGTACTTTATTCCTTCTTACAGCTGAATAATATTCTACCCTATGTATATACCACATTTTGTTTGTCCATTAATCTGTTGATAGACACCTGGGCTATTTCCATTTTTGGCAATTGTGAATAATGCTGCTATGAACATTGGTGTGCATATATCTGTTTGTGTCCCTGTTTCAATTCTTCTGAGTATATACTAGTAGTGGGATTGCTAGATCATATTGCAATTCTATACTTAGCTTCCTGAGGAATTGTCAAACCATCCTCCACAGTGGCTGCACCATTCTACATTCCTACCAGCAGTGCATGAGTTTTCCAGTTTATCCACATCCTTTCCAGCACTTGTAGTTTTCTGTTTTTTAAATAGCAGCCAGTAGAGTAGGTGTAAAATGATAGTTTTGATTTTCATTTCCCTAATAGTTAGTGATGATGAGCATCTTTTCATGTGCTTTTTAGCCATTTGTATTTCCTCCTTGGAAAAGCATCTGTTCAAGTCTCCTTCACATTTTAAAAATGAGTAGTTTTTGTCTTTTTATTATTAAATTGTAGGATTTCTTTTAGATGCTGGATATTAGACACTAATCAGATAGGTGGTTTCCAAATATTTTCTCCCACTGTGTAGGCTGCCTTTTCACTTTCTTGACAAACTCCTTTGAAGCACAAACATTTTTAATTTTGAGGAGGTACCATTGATCTATTCTGTTTTCATTGCTCACACTTTGGGTGTAACATTTATGAAACCATTTCCTACCAAAAGATCTCACCAATGCTTCTCTACATTATCTTCTAGGAGCTTTTTGGTCCTGCCTCTTTTATTTAGATCTTCAAGTTAATTTATGTATATGGGAGAGATAGGGATATTCTTTTATTCTTTTGGATATGGATATCCAGTTCTGCAAGGAACATTTTTTAAAGAGACCATTCTGTCCCAATTGTGTGGGCTTGGTGGCCTTGTTGTACATCGGTTAGCCATAGATGTGCAGGTCTATATCTGAACTCTCAGTTCAGGCCCACTGATCAATATGTCTATCCTTCTGCCAATACCATGCAGTTTTTGTTTTGTTTTGGTTTGGTTTTTGAGGCACTGGGGGCCGGGGATTGAACCTGGGACCTTGTATGTGGGACACTAGCACTCAACCACCGAGCCACATCAGCTCCCTGTGTTGGTTTTTTTTTTTTCATTTGTTTTGCTTGTTTGTTTTTTGTTTCCATGAACCATGGAATATTCTTCCACTTATTTAGGTCTTCTTTGATTTCTTTTAGCAATGTTTTATGGTTTTCTGTATACAAGTCCTTTATATCTTTGGATAAGTTTATTCCTAGGTATTTGATTTTTTTTTTTTTTTTTTTTTTTTTGCTATTGTAAATGGAATTTTTTGTTGATTTCCCCCTCAGATTGCTCATTATTAGTGTACAGAAATGCTACTGACTTTTGCACATTGATCTTATATCCTGCCACTTTACTGAACTCATTTATCAACTCCAGTGGCTTTGTTGTAGATTTTTCAGGACCTTCTACATATAGGATCATGTCATCTGCAAATAATGCAAGTTTTACTTCTTCCTTTCCAATTTCTTTTTCTTGCCTATGTGCTCTAGCAAGAATGTCTAATAAGACACCCTTTTTATTTGAGGTCTTTTTCTAGTTGCAATGCTAGTTGGTCCTTGGTAGTAATCCCATGGTGCCAGAGAGGCTCATCTCTGGGAGTCATGTCCCACACTTGGGGGAAGGTAATGCATTTATATGCTGAGTTTGGCTTAGAGAGAGGCCACATTTGAGCAACAAGGAGGCTCTGAGGAGGCAACTCTTAGGCACACCACAACACTAGGCTAAGTTTCAATTTCAAGAGCAAAGGCTCACAAGCATAGTCATCAATATCAAGGGCCCATCAATGGACCATCCTCCTTTGCCAGTCTTTGCCTCTGCACTTGGGGGACAGTTGCTGCTATATTAGAGAATGTGACAGAACTCTCCAAGATAGAAATTCAATATTCTCTCGGTTATTGTGTGAATTCCACCCACTGTGACAATGTCCCATGAACATTTGAACACATTTCTATACCTTATATGTATACCCAGGTGAACTTCCTCCCATGTATCCCCCATCACTGATACCCCACATCAATGATCCTCCCCTGCCCCAGTTGCAACCCTTCTGTGGTGTAAAGTTTCTTCAAAAATTCTACTCCTATCTTTTGAAGTGTTTTTATCAAGAAAGGATGCTGGATTTTGTCAAATGCCTTTTCTGTGTTGATAGAGATGATCATGTAACTTTTCCCCTTCAATCTGTTAATGCGGTGTATTACATCCATTGATTTTATTTTATATTTTTTTAGGTTGAACAATCCTTGTACACCTGGGATAAAACCCACTTGATCATGGTGTACAATTCATTTAATGTATTGTTGCATTCCATTTGCAAGTATTTTGTTGAGGATATTTGCATCTAAGTTCATTAGAGGGATTGGTCTGTAATTTTCTTGTCTTATAGCATCTTTATGTAGCTTTGGTATTAGGGAGATATTGGCCTCACAGAATCAGTTAGGTAAGGTTCCCTCCTCGTCAGGTTTTTGGAAGAATTTGAGCAAGATTAGTTCTTTTGGAATGATTGGTAGAATTCACCTGTAAAGCCATTTTGTCTTGGACTTTTCTTGGTTGGGAGGTTTTTGATGACTGATTCAATCTCATTACTTGTGATTGGTCTGTTAAGTTCTTATATTTCTTCTTTCATCAGTGTAGGTTGTTCGTGTGTTTCTAGAAATTCATCCATTTCATTTAAGTTGTCCAACTTGTTGGCATACAATTTTTCATAGTATCCTCTTGTGATATCTATATTTCTGTGGGGTCAGTGATGATGTTCCCTCTCTTTATTTTATTTTATATATTTGCACCTTCTGTCTTTTTTTCTTTGTTAATCTAAGGCTTTGTCAATTTTATGAATCTTTAAAAAAATATCAGCTTTTGGTTTTGTTAATTCTACCATTTTCTTTAAATTCTCTATTTCATTTAATTGTTGTATTAGTCAGCCAAAGGGGTGCTAATGTGAAATACCAAAAATGGGTTGGTCCTTATAAAGGGTATTTATTTGGGGTAGAAGTCCACAGATACCAGGCCATAAAGCATTACATTTCTTCTCTCCAACACAGTCCATTGCCACGTGATGGAGCAAGACAGCTGCCAGTGTTTGCCAGGGTTCAGGCTTCTGGGGTTCCTCTCTTCCCGGGGCTGCGTTTCTCTCCGGGCTTAGCTCCTGTTTCCTCCACAAGGTCAGCTGTAGACAATCAGGCGAACGGCTTGCTTCTCTTCTCCTGGGGCCTCCTTTCCAACATCAAAACTGCTTCTCAAAAGACTGCTTCAACTGTCCTTTGCCTTGCCTTTTATATTCAATTCCCCACCCACCAAGGGGTGGGGCTCAACGCCCTAATCCTAACCTAATCATGCCCAGATTAACAGATCAGTTTACAAGCATGATTCAATTATATTTTTGGAATTCACAATTACATCAAACTGCCACAATTGTACTCTATTCTTTGTTTTTCTTTACTCCTGTTTGCTTTGGGATTAGTTTGTTCTTCTTTTTCTAACTCCTCTAGGTGTTCAGTTAAGTCTTTGATTTTAGCTCTTTCTTCTTTTTTAATGTAGGCATTTAGGGCTATAAATTTCCCTCTCATCACTGCCTTCACTGCATCCCATAAGTTTAGAAATGTTGAGTTCTCATTTTAATTTGCTTTGAGATATTTACTGATTTATCTTGTAAATTCATCCTTAACCTACTGATTATAAAAGAATGTGTGGTTTAACTTCCATATATTTGTGAATATTCCAGTTCTCCTTCCCTTATTGATTTCCAGTTTCATTCCATTGTGGCCAGAGAAAGTGCTTTGTATAATTTCAATATTTCTAAATTTGTTGAAACTTGTTCTATGCCCTAACATGTGGTCTGTCCTGGAGAATGATTCATGAGTACTTGAAAAGAATGGATATCCTGCTGTTTTGGGGTACAATGTTCTGTATATGTCCATTAGGTCTAGTTTCTCTCACGTATTATTCAAGATCTCTGTTTCTTTATTGCTCCTCTGTCAAGATGTCTTTTGCTGAAAGAGGTGTATTGAAGTTCCCCACTATTACTGTAGAGGGAAGGAGGAAGGAAGGGGAAAAAAGGGAAAAACAAAACAAAACAACAGTCCTTCTTCTCAGGCCACCAGCATCCAGCTAGGTTCCTCACTTCTGGCTGCCTGTGCCCACCAGTCAAACTCCACATGATCTACCTCTCCACAGGTACCTGGATGAAGAGGGAAAAAAAAAAAAGAAGTTAAAAAAAAAATTCTGGCTAGGTTCCTTGTCACGGGCCTGCTCATCCCACGGCTCCCCTCTTCTCTGGAGTCGGCTGTGTGCCCACTTGCCAGCCTGATTGCCCCGTGGCTCCTCTCTCCCCATCAATAGCTTCTACAGACAATTCACCTTAAAGTTAGTGTCTCTAAGATTAAAGTGCCATAGTAGGATTGGGGTTTTCAAGATTAAAATAATTTCTTCAAAAATGAGCTGCTGTCACCATCTTATTAATATACTTGTAAAGGCAATCTTTAAAGACAAAAGTCACACTTCCAGCAAAACTAAGACTCATAGGCAGTGTATGGCTTGAATCTAGGTGGAATTTCTGTGAAGAAAAATGTAAACCTGAGCAGGATTAGAATGTTTGCACTAACATGGATGTCCCCTACACATATGACCATACATGCTAACCTTGTCAATCTTAAGACAGGTGGGGAAAACACCAAATCATTCATACTGTCTCTGTCCTAATACAGAGAAGCATTTTGTATGGGAAACAATTTCTTCAGAGGTATCAATTGAGGAACAAAAGTATATAGCACGATGTGGTGGCTTGGAGCTATGTACCCCAGAAAAACACGTTCTTAAATTTAGTCCATTCCTGGGGGTGTGAACCCATTGTAAATAGGACCTTCTGAAGTAATTCCAGCTAAGTTATGACCCCCTCAGTCAGGATGGGTCTTCATCCTGTTACTGGAGTCTCTATAAGCAGAAAGAAATTCAGACAGAGAGAGAGCCAATACAGAGCAGCCAGAAGCAGAAAGTCAGTGGAGCCTAGAAGAGTAGGGAGAGGCCAGAAGAAGCCACCATGTGCCTTGCCATGTGACAGAGAAGTCCAGGACCAAGGAGCGCCAGCAGCCATCCCCAGAATGCCAGCCTTTGGGAAGAAAGCATCGCCTTTGATGAGGCCTTGCTTTGGACTTCTCCTGGCCTCACAACTGTGAGCCAACAATTTTCCATTTTTAAAGCTGACCCATTGAATGGTATTTGCTCGAGCAGCCAAGGAACCTATAACACAGAGTAGCTAGTAATCCCATTAGAAACCATGCTGAAGGAAAAAGCCAGAGATTTTGTCCAAGATTTGGGCATAGAGTTGTTTACGGCTCCATCTTAAAACTCAAATTAAGAAATTGCCAACCTCCTGAACATCCACTAGCAAGAGAATGGTTAAGTGAATTATGATATAGCCCAAAGATTACTTATATAGTAAAAGCTTTGTTTTGGAAAACTTTTAAGAATATGGGAACATGTTCACAGTACAATATCAAGTTATGAAAAAACAGACTATGAAATCTATGTACAGTATGACTCTAATTATGTTAAAATAACATGTACCATACATACTCACACACAATTTTATGTCTAGAAAATCCCTGGAAGTCAATGTACAAACAAGCTCCTGTGATTGTCTCTGGGTGGTAGGAATGTATGTGACTTTTATTTTATTTTTTATACCATTAAAATTTCTCTACAATGAGCATATGTTGCTTTTATACTAATAAAAGTAGTATATATGTTATTTAAATAAAAAAATAAATGAAGTGCCCTGTGTGATGCCTAGGAAAATACTGTAATTTGAGTAAGACAATCACTTATTCTTGTACTACAAAAGACAATTTTATTGTTCTTTTCTGAATCTCAGATAATAATATAAACTCCCTGGGTTGGGATGGTATTAAGTGAAATAATTTAATTAAAATAACATTTTCAAGTGTCAAGTGCAACTGTGGCTCAGGGTGGACATACCTAAATGCTAACCAAATCTGAACTCATAAAAGAGAAGTAGCCAGTGGTCCATGAAAAATGAAAATAAAATAGCCCATTTCTGATCAGTACTCAAATTGGAATGGCAATGCCATACCCACACTGCTGTTCTTTAGGAAAAGACCCTCCCTTTGATGAATGCCATATGACATGGCCAACACTGAAGAGATCCTTCATGATGGGGGCAGAGCGAACACACATCAGCAAGACATACAGAGATGAAAACAATGGAAGACCTAATACCAGAATAAACGATCCAGTACCTCATTCTACAGCAAGTTCTCACATCAGTGCCCCTGGAATAACTTTAGAACACATCGTTCAAATTGTGTTTTCTTGCCCCCACAAGGACATAGACGAGAGGACAAATGCACATATCTGTGGCTTGAGGCAATGAGCAATAGGTTTTCTTTCCATTCCCTTAATATTTTATCTGAATTGAATTTTTCATTGTCTGGTATGATGTGATCACATGGGCCTGATTTATTCATAGCCATGGTGCAACTTGGCCCTTTGGATTTATTCTTCTTTGTCTCCAAATAAAATTGTTATATTTTAGGCAGGAATGCAGCACAAAAGCCAAAGATCTTGTAACATGTTTTTTAGAGTAAATCATTATCATCCATCCAGAATGTCATAATGAAATATTTAAATTTTGTCAATGAAGCTTCCAACACATCTAGATAATCCTGAATATTTACATGTTTAATATTATAATGTAGAAAGACGTTAACTAAATGTTTACTTGTGCTTACTTTTAATTCAAAATCCATTTTTATGTGAGCGCAAACATGTTGGAAAGCATGGCCTAAATTTTTTTTTTTTTCCAAGATATTGAAATTTGAATTTCGTTCAGAATCAAGACTAAGACCGACTTCAGGCCCCCACTGGGGGATTTTCTTGGGGAAACAATTAAAACAGAAATTCTGAGATAAAATATGAGGCAGAATAATCAAGATGCAACAGCCCATGGTCTAGGATTTCCTACAGTTAAAACTTTTTAGGGTAGTTCTGGGTATCCCAGGGTATCCCAGGACCCACCTTGGTGAGACACGCTCCTGGAGTCCCTAATAAATACTGTGATCACAGATCAATATCCATCTTTCCTCCATGTGTCCCCAGAAGTGGTGTCCCCTCTACACAGCTATCAGCTGAATACAAAGTCAGGGTGATGTCCCCAAGGATGGATAGACGGTGGCTAAGGCAGCCTCTTATCTGGGAAAGCCTCAGTTTCCCTTTTTCTTCCTTGAGCAAACCCATACAGTGGAGGTTTCTGTTCCCAAATTCTGTCTATTTGCAATAGCCAGAGAGACAGAGCTATGAGTTGGGCTGATGCAGTACATGGTATCTGCAGCCGTTAAGGCACACAGAGAGGGAGGGAAACTTGCAAATCACCGCAGGGGCTTATGTTATGGACCTGGTATTAGCTAGGAGCTTACAGAATCCTCCTGATTTCTTCATCTCTCTGGCTGTTCTACCTCAGTCTTTTTTACTGAAATCTCCTCCTTTCATTGACCACCGAGATGGCCAATCCTCAGGCTCAGTCCTCAGCCCCCTTTTCTTGTGACACTCTCTTCCTTTCTATGGATCTAAATACCATCTACATGCTGGGGACCCCCAATTCCACCTCTCCAGCCCCAACCTATCCACAGCATCAATGAGTATACAACTCACGAATCCAATGAAGTTTCTGGATGGTACCTCTAAGTTCACATACTAAAAATTTTCTCCTCAAATGTGTTTCCTTCATCAGTCTTCCCATCTCAGAGAATGGCACCACCACCCATTCAGAAGCTCAAGCCCTAACCCAGGAGTCATTGTGTATTCCTCTCTTTACCATCTGCCTTATGAAATCCATATCCTGTCGGTTCTGTTTCCAAAACATACTGACCCTGCTGTCTCCTGGCCAACTCCACTCTCCCTCCCTTGTCTGGACTATCCAGACATCCTGCCTGTGAGATGCAGCATCATGCATGGAGCTCAGCCTCAAATCTGGACCCAGACGACCTGGGCTTGAATCCTGGCTCTGTCACTTACTAGTCAAGTCAAATCTCAGTGTCTCAGTTTCCTCTGATGTAAAATGGAAAGAAATAATATGGTCCATCTCAAAGAGTTGTTGAGGGCCTTAAACAAGGTCATACTGATGAATAGCAAGCACTGTGTAAATTTTAGTTAATATTGTGTCAGTGCAAAGCCTACTCATGGTCTCTCTGCTTCCATGCTTGTCCCATCACTGCCCATCCCGTGTGGCAGCCAGAATAAACCAGGAGAAACCTGATCACATCCCTCCTTTGTTCAAAATCCTCCATTGGCTTCCACTTTCTATTGGCATAAAATCATTCCTGGTGCCCACAAGCATGGTTTCTCCCCTGCACCCTCTCTGATCTCATTGGCTACAAGGATCGTCCTTGTTCATTACCCATCCTTGTGTTTCCCACACACTCCAATTGCACTCCAACGTCAAAGCCTTTGCACTCACCTGGAAAGTTCCACGTGAAGTCTTTACACAACTAGCTTCTCCCCGTCCTTTGGGTCCCTGCCTAGATGTCATCTGCTTAGAGAGACTTTCCTTTACCATCCTACCCTGCCCCAGCCACACTCTCCATGTTGTTGCTATATTTTGTTGTATCCACAGAATTTATTATTCTCCATGTCACCTCCCTAAAGCCTCCAAGTTTTCAATCTTATGCTATCAAATTATATCACCTACTAACCCTCAAGGAGGCTGTTAACTCTGCCCCTCATCTCTATCAGATTTTATTTCCTAGGTCAGTGTCACTCTCTTGTTACTGTTCCTATTTTATCCTTTGCAATTTCAATATATCTAATGTGTGTAGACAATACTTCCACCTGTTGGCCTCTTGAATCCCTGAACTCTATTCCACCTGGCCTCAGCCACCACTCTCTTGGTCACTCATAAACCTCATCATTACCAATAGCTGCAATTCTTAGCCACAACCTAAATTGCATACTTCATACTTTCTGACCACCACCTCTATCTTTCCAGCTCAATCCCTGTAGTGCCTGACTTTAGCAATGCTCCAACCTCACTACCACCTCCAATCTTTGATCCTCCACCTTTTTGCTCTCCTTCTCTCCCCTCTTTACTCAGCTCCCATTCCTTGGTCAATCATTACAGTCTTGCTTGGATTTGCTTGTCATACTTGCTTGGAAAAACCACAACCCTGAAATCCAACTCCCTACCAATTTACTGTAGCTGGAGAAAAACACAACATGTTAACTGGTCTCATTTTAAATTCTTGGTGGAGGAAGTCAAGTGGGCCTTTAATGTTGTCAACCATATGGTAATATAGAACCCTGATTTACTTATTTTCCCTTTTTTCCTTGGAACTATTTCACAAACTTTCCCTCTTTCCTCAAATCTCCCAAACCTTTCCTCCTTTCCCAACTTTCAACTAGTGACCTGGCTTTCTACTTTACTAGGAAAATAGAAACACTCAGAGGAATATTTCCAGATACCCTCCACTGTAGCTGTGTCCATATACTCTGCCTTTCTTCTGCTTACTGTAAATCAGAGGTCCTCAGAGTGAGGTCCTGGACCAAAATCATCAGGGTCACCAGGGAATTTGTTAGAAATGCACATTCATAGGCCCTACCCCAGATCTACTGATTCAGAAACTCTGGGCACTCTGAATTAGTGCTCTGGAACCTAGCACTCTGGGTTTGAACAAGCCTTCCAGGTGATTTCTGATACATGCTCAAATTTGACAACCACTGCTAGAGATAAACCACCGTTTCCATCAAAGGCCAACCTTTACATGTGCCAGTTCCTCTCTTGCCTACCCCATGACATTGCTCCAGCAAGTCACCCTTGCTCTCCTGCATCACCAAAATTTCCCCTTCTACTACATCATTCCCATCAGCATAGAAACCTGCTGTTAACCATCTCATCTTAAAAAATTGTTTGACTGTTACTGTCCCTCACAGCTATTCATGCCCCTGTTTTCTGCTCTCCTATCCTGAAAAATATTATCTATGCTTAACCCTTCCTAATTCCCAAAAAACAAGGAGTATCTACAATGGCAAGCATAGCAGTTCCTTCCATCTGCCCCATAATATCTAAGACCTACCAAATCTGAAGCAGTCAGAGGGGACATCATCCCAAATTCTTCAAGACTGAAGTATGAACAAAGATGAAGGGGACATAACCATGGACTAATGTAGATTTATTGTTATTGTAGGTATTATCATGTGGCAGTGGAAGAATTTGGAGCATCGATATAAAGATAGTGGTTACCATAGGTTCAGAGGTGAGGGGCAGGGATGAATAGGTGGAACACAGGGTATTTTTAAGGCATTGGATTGTTCTGTATATTACTGCAATGACAGATACATGATATTATACATTTGTCAAAGCCTATAAAACTGTACAGTGCAAAGTGTAAACTATAGACTACAGACCTTGATGAGTAGCAGTGCTTCAATTTGGTTTGTCAATTGTAACAAATGTACCTTACTAATGTAAGATGTGGATAATAGGGTAAAATGGGTGTGTGGATAGGTGGAGGTAATATGGGAAAATCTTATACTTTTGATGTAATTTTTCTGTAATTGAAAACTTCTCTAAAAATAAAGTTTATAATGATTTTTAAAAAATCAGTTCTTTGCTTTTAAGCCAAAAGTGTGCTGATGCAAAGTACAGAAACCTGTTGGGTTCTATAAAGGGTATTTATTTGGGGTAGAAGCTTACAGCTACCAGGTCCTAAAGAGTCCAACTCAAGGTACCATAAGAGGTAATTTCTCACCCAAAGTCATTTGCCACGTGTTGAACAAGATGGCGGGCAATGTCTGTGAGAGTTCAGCCTTCCTCTTTCTCTTCCTCTTCCTCTTCCTTTTAAGGCTCCATGGACTCAGCTTCTTCCAATATCAACTCTAGGCTGGGACAAGTCTCGTTTCTCTCCCAGGGCTTGTTTCTATCCATGCTCAGCTGCTCTGGTCTTTCCACAAGGTCAGCTGTAGACTCTCAGGCTCTCTCTCTTCCCAGGGCCTCTGCCATGTCTATGGAGCCGTCTCTATTCCTCTGCTTTCTTCTCCTTTGTGTTTACTTCCTGGGGCTCCAGCATCAAAACTCAAACTCTCTCCTCTGCCTTGTCATTTTCTCTGAGTCCCCACACACCAAGGCGGCGGGGACTCAATGTCTACTGATGTGGCAGAATCAAAACCCTAATCATAATTTAATCAAGTAAAAGTGAAAACTCTGAATTTAATACAATCTAATATGCCCAGAGGAACAGACCAGTTTACAAACACAATCCAATAACTATTTTTGAAATTCATAAACAATGCCAAACTGCTACACCTTCTATTGATTGGATGAGACCTACCCATACCATCTAGAGTAATCTACAAAAATATCATCATGGCAACATCTAGGCCAGTGTTTGATCAAACAGTTGGATACTCTAGCCTGGTCAAGTTGACATATAAAATTAACCATCACAAATACCATCCATTTGCTATGACCCTCAAATTCATATTTTTAGTCCAGGTAGCTTTTCTGGATTCCAGGCTTGTGTACCCACTTGCCCACTCAACCTCTCCTCTTGAAGAGCCAACACGCTTTCTAAGGTTGAACTTTACCCACAGACTTTGCCATCTCATTTGGTGGCAACTTCGTCCTTCTGTCTCTGAGGTCTAAAACCTCAGAGTCATTTTTAACTCCTCTCTCTCTTTCACAGCCCACAACCAAATTCTGTTGGTGCCCTCTTTCCCATAACCTCCACTGCTATTTCCTGTGTCCCAGGCACCATTGTCTACCACCTGGATTACTGCAATAGCCTCCAAAGCTGCTCCCATGCTTCCTCCCTAGGCTCTAATCTCAGCACAGCAACCAGAATGAAGGGAAAAGCAGAGGCAAACCTTTTCCCCGCTCTGCAGCAGGCTGCATTTCCACTTGGCACTCAGAATGAAAGCCAGAGTCCTTGTCATGGCCCATGAGCCTTAGTGGTCTGCTTCTTTTCTTCACTGTCCTAATATGCAATTTCCCCATCGCACAGACTACGCTGGACACACTGGCCTCCCCGAGTGCCTTAAATATGGCAAATGCTCTCTGCACCAGAACCTTGCCCCTGGAAAGTTTCCTCTGTCTGGGGCACCCTCTACTTCCATGTCACTCCTCAACAGGCCTCCTTGAGCATATTGTTTAAACCCGCGCTCCTGATTGCCTTGTCCTGCCCTAACTTGGCCTTGTGTTCCTAGCACTTCTCTCCTTGGCACATACATATAATTGACTCATTACATTTGTTGTCTATTTCTTCTCCTGGATGAGGATGTAAACCAGTGTCTTTCTTTTTTCACACAGATGTCTCCAGAGTGCATAGAAGGCAACTGCCACGTGGAGACCCTTGGTAATAATTATTTGTGGAATGAATGAGGCATTTGGTGAATGTATCCTATTGATGCACTCATTCCTTGTCTTACTCCTTGTGTTAGATTGTAAGCTCCCGGAGGACAAGGACTTGCCTCTCAAATTCCTGTGCCTCCCACAGCCCATGGCACGGGGTGCTGAGAGGTCGTCAGGCCACTGAGGTCCAAGTGATAGGATCTCACCATCCTCTTCTCCCAGGGCTCAGTGTGGTAGACTTTGCTGGTTTCTGGAAGATTTTGAAAGGTGCACTCCGTTTTTAATCCAGTGGTATCCCCATCCACTCTGCCCTTCAAAATCTGATGCTCATTTTCAGCTAATTTCACCTGGAACAGCATGCTGGAGAGAAGTGGGCAAGAGCTCCCACCCACACCATAAACCTGACCTTGGGGAGATTTATCTGAACATTGGAGCATCAGAGCAAGTAAAAAATAAGTCCCCTCTGAACCAAACCAGCCCTCGTCTTAGAAGCCTGCTACTCACATCTCATGCACAGGCGCCTTGCCTTTCCAAAGTGGATGAGCACTTTACCTAGAGACAAAAAGTTAGGAGCTCAGAATTTGAGTCTACCTCATCCGTGACTCTTTTAAAGGCAATAAGCTTGCTCTTTTCTTTCTAATGCTGGAACTAAATGTTGCATTGTCAAATGCAAAGATTCCCACTTGTGAAAAAAGATCCTTTGGGGAAAGGGAGTGATTCTTATCTGGAAATCGATGGGGCAAAAGGGCTAACATTTTACAAGGTGCAGTAAAAGCCAGGAAAACCTCTCAGAATGAAAACAGTTGGGGAGGCCAGAAACTCCCAAGCGAGAGGGAGCTCGGAGACCTTGCTCTTTAATGGGTGTTTCTGGAGCTGACAAATGACAGGTAATCCTTAATGGTTTGCAGGCGCCCTCTCCTCTCCTCCCCCATCCCTGCATGAGAGGCCTGTCTCAGTTTGTAATCAAATAGCAGCAGCCAAATCACCATCTCCTCCTCTTCATTCTGTTGGTTTGTGAATACTTAATTAACTTTTAAATCCAGCCATTTAAATGCTTGCATAGCCTAGTTCCCTTTACCTAACAGAATCATTACAACACTGCGTGTCTCCTCATCTACTTAAATCATGGGGGCATATGGAAAGATCATCTCAGACTCTGTTTTAAACCTTTAGCTATTAAGAAGGGCAATGATGTCCCCAGGCCAAACTGCCCCTGCAAATGCGAGCAGCTCCTAAAAGCTCTGGTGAGCCAGAGAATCATCTTTCTAGAACCAGCTGGCCACAGGGTTATGTCCATCTGAACTCTGCCATGGGTGCCTAATCACCTTTAAACCTGTTAGGAGTCTAATCTGAATTTCTCAAGCCCATTTCCTCCTTTTTTCAAAGCCACCCTTCAACTCACTGATCAGGGTTATTTTTCGGTTTGATTTCATCTAGTAAGAAAATGTCTTATGCCATTCCAATGGAATAAGATGGTTCCAAGTTTCTTTTTTGCTCGTGGTTATTTCTAGCTTTTTAAAATGTGAAGACCCAAACTGTATGTTATTAAATCAGGATACCCAGAACATTGTTAAAAATGCATGTAGCCAAGATGCATCTGCATTCACCAGCTCATATTTTAGAAGAAATTGTGCACCAGGTGATGAATTAATGAATGGAAAGCATTTAGAAGGGGTCTCACCAGCACTCGAGTGTCAGGAGGTCTCAGGGCTCATGTCACTTCATGGTTCAGAACCCAGCACCCAGAGCCACCCTGTCTGTGTTCCAATCCCAGACCCATCTCTTATTGCTGTGAGGCCTCAGGCAGGTTACCTAACCTCTCTGGACTTCATTTTCCCAGCGGTACAACAGTACCTAGACATGGGGATGTCGTGAGCCATAATAAATTAATATACATAAGGGCCCTAGGATGGTACTCAACATTCTGTCCTATATAAGGGTATATTTTTTATATCAGCTCTTAATTTTCTATATATGAATGTCGTTTTGATTCTGAGTTTCTATCCTGTGAGGCTGACGGGAAACTTACTTCTGGTCTTTGGGGCATTCCTCTGGGGGCAGGAGAGCCCCGACTTCACAGGCCCAGGGCACACAACAGCTCCGGGGCATGCTTGGGCCTCTGATGCGTGCCTGGTATCCCAAGGGCCGTGGGCCGTGACGTGCCCTCAGCCTCCTGGCACAAGGCCTGGGCGTGTGCCCAGCACACAGGCGGGCACAAAATGAAGGTGGAGTAGTGAAGGGGAACAGACAGCCCCTAGGGCTCGCCGGGTCCCAGGCTTCCACCTCAGTGTCCACGCCAGGCCCCCGTCCCCTTCCTGGGCCTGCCCTGGAGAAGCCAAGGTAGGGAGAAAGGCTCAGACCTCACCTTATTAGGTCAAGTGACCTGGCGCAAAATGCAGTCACACTTCAGGAGGAGGAATAGAATTTTATCTTGGCTATCATCACAGAAACGTTAATGACGTGGAAAAATGTTCACATATTTTGTTAAGTAAAAAAAGCCAGGTTCTTAAATCAAGAATTGCATCTCATGCTAATTTGAAAAGCACATATACATAAATTTCAGCAAAA
The DNA here is from genome assembly GCA_026826555.1 of Tolypeutes matacus. Lineage (NCBI taxonomy): Eukaryota > Metazoa > Chordata > Mammalia > Cingulata > Chlamyphoridae > Tolypeutes > Tolypeutes matacus. The sequence goes on along the minus strand of JAKSZT010010858.1, from coordinate 23,764,403 downwards.
AAAACTGTAATGTGTGCCTATGTGAAAACTTACACACATATGCTTTTACATATAAACGACAGCTTCTCCTACAAGCTGCCACCACTGCTTCCTCTCAGTCCCTGTGCCCCCAGCCCCTCCTTCAGCCCCCGTGAGCTGACACCTAGATGGGTGTGTACCCTTCCTTACCTCTCTACTTGCCTCGTATGACCCTGCAAACACTCAAAAACGATTACTCATCAGTTAGCTACGCTTCTACGGGGAAGGTTTTCATCCCCGTTTCACAAAACAGAATCATTTTATGTGCCCTTCCTGGAGCTTCCTCTTCTCACACATTTATATCTGGTGGGCATCCCTCTGAGCCACCCACGGGGCTCTCCATCATCCTTTCTAAGGGCTTTATAAACATATGCCCCATTGGGCGTTAGGCAGGAATTAACAGTGATTCTCTCCAGGTGGTGTATTAGGGCGTTTGTGTTTTGTGTTCTGTGTTCTTAATACTGTGAGGTTTGTTGCACTATTACACATCCATCTAGTAGTAAGATCCTTGGGACGAAGATTCTCTTCCTTTTATCTGCTTTTCTGAGACCTGCCCTGTGCCTGCAGTACTGCAGCTGTTCAAAAAAATATATGTGCCTTTGAATGGAAATTGAAGCAGTTTTCGGAAATCACAAATCTAATGCTAGCATTGCTGCCATGTATGTAATCTTACTCCTGCTTGAGAAAGAAACTAACGTTTCAGGGTACCAGGCACTGCGTCTGACATTCTACATAGATTCTTAGATTTAACCATACCCACAGACAAGGAAAGAGGCTCGAGGAGGGAGGACACTCAAACCAGAATCTATGGACCTTCCCCTCACTTTCTGCTACATCGGAGTCCATAAGTTAAACATCCGCCTTAGTTGCCAGACTCGGCTCAGAAAGACTTTTGATTGCTCCCAAAGTCACCCTTACAAGTTTTACAACCAACGAAGCAGAGCAAAAAAAGAAAAAAAAAAAAAAGTTTTAGCAAGCCAGGACTCCAGCAACTCTGCAACAAAGTCTTCTAATTCTCATTTGCTTGTTCAAAATCCGCCACTTGACTTTAGAGTCACAGTGCTACATAAATGGTCAGGACGGAAACATTTATTCCCGTGGCCGGGCAGGCAGTGAGAGCAGCTGAAACACGGGGTTTCGTGCCCTGATTCGGGGAAGGACAAGAGGCTGTCCTCTGAAATTATACTTTACGTAAGGTCTGTCTGCATGTCAGCCTTCTCTAGGAGTGCATTTCCTCAGGAAGATGCTTGAAAGCCTTTGACAAAAGATCGCACATGAAAGTTCTGTGCAGGATGCTTTTCCTTTAATTGCCTACAGATTTCTGTGTGACTTCAACCCAGATGCTTTGGCACACAAAGTAGCCCAAGGCCCTTGCAGTGAGGAAGGGACAGTTGAGAATTCACCTTTCTTACCTGCCTCAGATAACACAGGCAGCACCCTGCTTCTCCACCTGGGCTAAACATTGTAACCATGTCAGAAGCTCGGACAGTATTGATGCTTGGGCCTTAATTAACTGATGTAATTGGTATAAGATGTGGCTGATCATGAAGCTGCCATAAAACTCTTCCAGTGCCTCTAATGTGTGGCAGGGTTAGAGAACCCCATCCCTAGAAGAATCAGGCGGATATGATAAAACTTGCTGAAAATTAGAAGGACTGTCTGTGAAAGAACATAAAATTAAGAAGGAGAAATAACCTCCGCGACATGGCAACCCAGCCTCCTGTGATCTGCCCCAGCTTGCTCTCGAGCCCTACCTCCCCTTCTTGGCTGCAGCTGAGCAGCACTTTCTCCATGTAAACCGTGGCAGGCTGTGCTCCCCTGCTTTGCTACTCTTGGCCCTCTCCGGGGCTCTTTCACTAAAAGATGCCTGCTCATTCCGGGTGATTTAAGGCAATGGACCATCTGAGTGAAGCTTCCCTCGTGGTACTTTGTGCAGTGCAGACTCACTAAAGTGCATTTAATCATCTGTTTGGGGGCAAGTTGCTCCACTCGACCTCAGAGAATGCCATAAAGCAGAGACTCTGCCTCATTAGTTCTGAGTTCCTAACACCTAGCCCAGTGGCTGGCACATAATAGACACCCTAAAAATGACTGTCGAATGAAACAGGAATACAAGACAACATTAGGAAACACGTATCAATGATGTTAATTGTAATATTGAGAAATTTATTGTCTTGACAGGCAAGCGCATTTAAGAGAAAAATTGCTTTGTAGATGATGGCACCTAAAAGCTCCAAAGAGAATGTTATGAAACAGAAGGGTAAAATCAAATTATTTGCATGTTTTATGGTGTTTATAAATGTCTTCATTTTTTCACTTTGTCCTCATTTAAAAAAAGGAAAAAAAAATCATCTTAGCAGCCACATCATTTGTTTTTGCCTGATGGAAACACAAGATACACAATTACTACAAGTGGCTCTGCAGAAGACATGCCTTCCCTTTGGAAGATTGAAATGTCCTGTAGTACATGGCCACAAATGTTTGCTGATCTCGTTAATCAGTCCCTTGCAAGCAACCTAGCCAAATGGCAGGGCCACTTCAGAAATATCAGAACCCAGGAATTGATTCCTTGACTGTCTTCCCAGACAGTTAAAGACCTAACATCTCCTGTGTGCTAAGCAACCCAGGGTCTACTCCTTTCCAGCAACTTAGCAAGAGACACTGTCAGAACTCCGTGTCTGAAAGAAAGGACCCAGGAGAGTGGGGAAGCAAGGGCAAACTTCTCCTGCCATGTGCAGCACTTGCTAGTAAAGATGAAGTTCTTGCCCAGGGTGTCCGGAAATGGCCTGGGGCTCTCAGTCAGGCTTTGCAGAATGACAGCAATTTGACCAAGAGCTCCTCGGTGGCAGATGCCTTATGTGCACTGCCAAGCCTAACGTGGCACACACGAGGCAACTCCATGAGCTGGGCACACAAAGAGCCTGCCGAGGGCTGTGGAGAGCTGCCCAGAGGGTGCAGCACAAGCATGCAAGGTCAGCGTTCAAAGAAACCCTGGAGATCATCTCGTTCAGCCCCCTAAACTTGCAGAGGGACTAAGAGAGACCAGAGAGCTTAAAGGATATCTGGCGGAAGGCTCACACTGATACAACAAGCTCAATCCAAGACTGAGGACTTAAGCTGTAGTTCTCTGCCTGCATAAACCAAGTTGACTCTTTGCATGGACCAAACGCACCAGTTGGTTTTTAGAACTCCATTTGACTCTGCACCTATAGGCAGCTTACAGCTGACTGACCATGTCAACTCCAGCAGTCAAGCTGGGACTATAAGAATGGGCTATACCCAATGGTTCAGCTCCACCTCGCTAATACACTCAAAGCCACCAAGTAATCCCTGCTGCAGTCCAGTCATTTTGCCGTTGCTCACCAAGTCTGGCTGACCCTTTCCTTTGACTTAAAAGTCCTAGAGTGTTAATTCTTGGAAGTTAAAGAGTTTCCAACAGGTATGTGCAAGATCTCTTAAGATTTTTGTCTCTTTTTCAAAAATGGGAAAAGGAGAAGATAGGAAACTAAAAGGAACTATAACTCTAGTTCTATTTGTCTTGCCTCTCGTTTCAGAGAAATTGTGAGTTGCAGGTAGGTTGATTTCAGCTGAAGAACAGTGTACTCATTAGAATGTATTAGAGGACGGATTTTAGAATAGAATGTAGAGGGGAGGTCATAAGGAAAATACGAAAGTGGTTTTTATTCTAAAACTAGATTAAATTTTCTTCATGATTTAGGACAAAATTAAGAGAAAAAGAAAAATAGAAGGATGGTCTTAAATTACTTATTGCATTCCCCACCCATAAAATAAGGGGTACGTGTAGACAAAGCCAGCATTGACATGCCCCTATGTACCCTGCACCTTTGTTTTCTTATTTGTAATATGGTTTCCAAATGATAAGACCTATCCCTCTTAAGAACCACTAAAGCAGGTACAACAAAAACGAGCTGGCAGACACAATTCCCTGCCCTCCTTCCCCTTGATATCTCTTGCCCCTGCTGAGAAAGAGTCACCATCCAAATAGATACAAAAGAGGTGCATCAAGGCAGGGGGAAGGCAGGGCCTTCTCACAGGCATTTGATTCCAAGTAACGACTTCAGAAGCAAAGCAGTTACAGGAGGCCTTAGATCTTCACCTTCAGGAACAGCCCGACTTTGGGTTTAAAAATGACATACTGTATTCCTCATTTGGAGGATTTACATGCACAGAGAGTCCTTGTCTTCATCAAGTTGCCTGGAAATGCACAAATCATTTGACAGATTTTTAAAACAAAATGCTTAGGAAATGGGCACAAATGAAGGGAACATTTGTGATGGAATCACCCCAAATAAAACTCAGAACTTCCTAGTAGAATTCGCTTATGTTTTGAGGATTCTTAAGCAACAATGATTGCAAGACCATTTTAATTTTCAAATGACTAAGAAACTAAAAAATTGTGTAAATTAAGCCACGACAGAATGCTTTAATGATAATCCGTTAGCGAGAAGCCAGATTTGACTGCAAATCCACAGGTAAATGTCCAGTGCACTCCTGACGTGGGAAACAACTCAAAACTCAATGTCCAAAGACCAGGGTCAGGAACCTCTTTTGAATGATCTTGAATAACCCATCTAGACCCCTGAGTCTCAGTGCTCTGGCCTGCTAAATGGATTTAAAAATAATAACTGCAACCTGCCATTCTCCCTCCCCACTCTTCCTGGGATTCTAAGGAAAGCAAAGGTGCTCCTGAGGGAGGGTAACTATTAAGGCACTATATAGGTATAAGATGCCCTATTTTTTGGTACATGTTTTAAGAATTGTTATTTTTATATCTCTGAAGAGTTACTGGTTATTTATAGTTAAAAGAGTTTGCCTCATACCTTATATCATCTGTACCTAGGTAAACAAGCTAAAATCATCTTCTTCTTATGTAAAATTTTTCAAACTGGGTTCTCTGTGGTACTGGGATTTACTAAATTTTGGATCCACAGAGTGTTTTTCAAGTACAAGTAGATTCTAGGTCTTTTCGTGAAGTTACTAATGTTTTTCATACACCCTGAATTTATGACAGTATATCTTTTCAGAGTTTATTTTGCCTTCCTTGCCTTTTAAATTATATTTCCATCTTATGCTGATAATCATATAGTTCTATAAAAGAGAAGCCAAAATTTCATCAGAAAATAAACAGTAAAACTCTTGCCACCATTGGCAAAGTATTTGGAATAATATTTAACTATCTGGTATTATTATTTCTGATTTCATCTTGGTATTTTACATATATCATTGACCAGATGTGCTTTTATATATAATTAAAGCAGTATAGTCTAAGAGAGTTTCATACAGTTTTGAGTTCCTAGGCTGTTCAAGCAAATAGCAAATACCAATGGTTCAGCTTAAACAACAGGAATTTGTTAGGTTGTGGTTGTGAAGCTAAAAGAAAATCTAAATCAAGGCATCATCAAAGTGGAGCTTTCTCCCCAGAGCCTGTGGCATTCTGGGGCTGGCTGTCGGCTTGTCACATGGCAAGGTACACCGTGGCTTCTCTGTTCTAGTCTGGATGTTGTTGATTTCAGCTTCTTGCTTCCAGGGCTTTCTCTCTCTGTGACTGAATTTCATTCTGCTTATAAAGGACTCTAGTGATAGGATTAAGAACCATCCTGACTGAGGTGGGCTACACCTTTTTAAGTGACGTAACCTCATCAAATGTCCTACTTGCAATAGGACACAGTAATGGGTTAAATTTAAGAGCATGTTTTTGTGGATTACATACAGCTTCAGGCTGAAAAGACGGCAAACGCCTGCCATTTTAAAGCCACTTATGTTGTCAGGGATCATATATACAGAATGAAAGCATCTGCTCTATGTGGTAGCCTATAAATGTAAACTCTGTGGTGTATGACACTGTTAGTGAAGGAAGTAGACTTTCTGCACATGTTCTAACTTTGAAATGTCTACCCTAACTTGAGTTGGGTTACAAGCATTGGCAACAATAACCAGACTGTTGACGTGGAAAAACGACTTGCACTGCAGCTGCTGACAACAGGCCTTTCATTCCAAAAGGATGAAAAATTCAAAAGCAAGTGTGAACATTGACGATCCCATATTTCTTTGCTCAGGTGTCAATGCCACATCTCTGGGAAGTTCCCAAATGACTATCCCTGCTTCACAACTTAGGAGGAGACATGGCAGCCACCATCAATCTCACGGGGAGAGCCGTATGTGTGATGAAGAAATATCTCTATGTGAATCTTGACTTCTGCTTTGGGAGATAAAAAATAGGACTCATTTGGAAGAAGAAGATGAAGGCTTCTCTATGATTTTTATTCGTCCACCTGGTTTTGCTTTTCATCCTTTAAACTAGTGGTATACCAATCAAAATGTTCATTTTACCTCAAATTCAAGAGCATGCTCTTGGAAATGCAGAAACTCCCACGGTTAAAAGCAAGAAGGCTGGAGCTCTTGCTTGTGCTGGGGGTGGTGACTGCAGACCATCCAGGTCATCTTCACGCAATGGGCTTTCCTCAAACCATCTACAAACAGCAGGAAGACAATGAAGAGACTCAGCAAAGGAACCAGGACGAACACACCAAAGGGCGGAAGAGGGAGCACTAGGAGGAACTGATGAGGTGAGGGAGGCAGCCTGTGTTTCCTTGTGCTTTTTGAGGGAGATGGGGGGTGGGTGGAGGGGAGAGAACACCGGGGGAGGGAAAAGGGGGTGGGAAATATGTTCGGGTGTATTCTAGAAATTAAGAGTGACGTAAGGTAAGTGAAGATAAAAGGGGATAAAACACTCATGTTAGGGAATTTTTAGTTTCAGAATAACTCAAAACCGTCTGTGGCATTATGGGATAATTAGTAAAATGGCAGCTCTTTCAAGTCAAGTAACGAAGAGGAAACTAAGCTTTGATCCCATCAAAGGAAACCAAATACCACAAGAGGGAAAACCTTAGGGGCAGAGGCAGAGGGGAAGCATCAGCTCGTGAAGGTGCAAGAACACAGCAGGCCGGGCCCTCGGAAGCCAGGAAGGAGGCCGAGTACCCCTCGGTGCCCCAGGCCCGGCCGCTCCGCCCGTCTCCCCGCAGGAAGGTCGCGGGCGGCCGCGGGGCTGCAGGGAGCCGTGCCCCGGATGCAGACCCACCCCAGGCAGAAGCAAAAGCGCGCGCAGCCCTGACGGGCGCGGGGTCTCGCCCGCTGCGGTGAGAGAAGTGAACACTGTGCGCGGTGGGCTGCGGTGCTTAGAACACGGGCGGGGAGTCGGGATGGAATACCCGGCGGCACGGGAGGGGAGGCCGTGAGCAGCCCCGGCGCCCCAGGAGCGGGATCATTCCAGAAGGGGCGCCCGGATCCTGTGCCTGGGACCAGGCTCCGCGCCCTAGCCTGCATCTGGAACCCCGTTCCCGCGCCGGGACTCACATGGAAGCCAGCGCCCCGGGCACGATTAAGCAGCTCTGTGACAGAAGGTGAGACAAGTGTCAGAGATAATGAGGCAGATCTAACCCGCACTATTAATATTTGGGTGTTAAATCTAGAAGGAGCCATGTCATCATCATAAAAGAATCTGTGTCATTTAAGTCACTTGAATCATCTATGGGATTTCAGCATATGACAGCATATGGCATGGTGACCCTACGGTTTCCGTTAGATATTTTTGTGGTGTTTTTAGTTTCAAAGGAATACGAAAACGTCATTAAGTTTATAAAGAGTGTTTGATCATCTATGATAATGTGATTTATCCATTTACTAAGTTTATACATTTGATTCATTGCCTTTATAAGAGTTGGGTAAGTTCTTAGAAGGAATTTACTTGTTGGTTTTGTAAGTCTGTCCTGTCAGGGTAATGGAGCATTTTTAAAAATCAGATATTTTAAAATTTAAGAAGAGTTTAAAAGTGCTTAAGTACAATATGCTTTAGTGAATCAAAGAACATTATCAAGAAAGCAAAAAACAACCTACTGAATGGAAGAAAATAGCTGTAAACCTTATGACTGATAGGGGCTTAATATCTGGAATAGAGAGGATAGCCGTAAACTTTATGTCTGATAAGGGCTTAACATCCGGAATAGATAAGGAAATCTTACAATTCAACAAAAAGACAAACAGCTGGTTAAAAAATGGGCAAAGAACGTGAACAGACATTTTTTGAAAGAGGATATATAAATGACAAATAAGTACATGAAAAGATACTCTACAGCATTAGTCATTAAGGAAATGCAAATCAAAACAAAATGAGATGCCACTTCACAGCCACAAGGATGCTTATTATTAAAACAAAAAACAGAGAACAAGTGTTGGTGAGGATACAGAGAAACTGGAACCCTTGTGCATTTCTGGTGGGAACGTAAAATGGTGCAGCAACTGTGGAAGACGGTGTAAGTTAAACTCAGCAACTGCACTCTTAGGTATATACCCAAAGAATTGAAAGCAAGAACCCAAACAGACACTTGTACACCAATGATCATAGCAGCTTTATTCACAGGAGCCAAAAGGTAGAAGCAACCCAAGTGTCCATGATTGGATGAATGATAAACAAACGTGGTCTATCCATACAAAGGAATACTTTACTGCCACAAGAAGGAACAAAGCTCAGACACATGCTGCAGCAGGGGTGAACCTGGAAAATATGATGCTGAGTGAAATAAGCAAGGCACGTAAGGACAAATACTGTATGGTTCCACTTACATGAAATATCTAGAAGCAGCAAATTCATAGAGATGGAAAGTAAATTAGAAGTCACAGGGGAGGGAGTGGGGGAAGGAGGAGTTGTGCTTGGTGGGTATGAGTATTTGCAAAGTTTGAAATTTTTTAAATCAAAAATAATTGAGCATTGATTTAAACAAAAAGTATTCTAAGTATTCTTTTATGAAATAAGATCTTTACTAAGATGTTTTTTAAAAAACTATTGTTTGCCTCAGATGGATTCAGGAAACAGTCACATTTTGTTTTATAGAGTTGTTTTGTTTTCTTTATTAAGCATTTGAAGGGAGGGGGGAACATGCCCCTCAATACCTCAGCTAAGTGCTAGAGCTCCTATGCACTGAATATGACCTTTTTTAAAGGCTATGTCTACCTTGCAGCCATTTGACTACAATCATTAATAATAATAAAATGATTTTTTTAGCATTCTGGTTTTTAAAGTGTGTGCATTAGCCTATCTAAACATTGCTTCTTTATATAACCAGATGTAATTTACAATCCAGCTCTTCTTTATATCCACTTGAAGCCTGAAGAAACAAGCACTTTACCAACATCGCTGTCGTGTCTTTGGACTTGACAGCTGGGACTACTGCATTTCTAGAACATTTGGGGCAGGAGAGAAAAGTAGTGGTTTCAAAGGCTAAAAGCTCATACACCCAGAAAGGGCTTTCCAGCATGTTCAGCTTGGAGTAGATGCTCACAATACTTGGGGCCCCTATTCCTGGCTCCCTAACATCAAGCCTTAAATTGCCTTATTCCTCCAAGAGAAAAAAGTCGCCAAGTCTGGGAATCGGAGGCCCTAAGGGGATTTCAGACAGATCCCCAGGACTCAGAAGAGATGCTCCCTCTAGGGGCTTACACATCAGCCCCTGCCCTGCTCACTCATCTCGGCAGTACCCATCCCATCCCAGACCAAGTCTGATGTAGGCACATTGTTTTCAGCACAGTTAGGTCCCTTTCTCCAAGCCCCTTCCCTTGGTATTCCTCATGCTCTCAGAAGCCCCTCATTTAGGAACCCCACCAGGCTGCAGAGCTCCCCAAGCTCTAATCAGTGTTCTTAACCCTACAGCCTGGAAACGATGGATAGGCTTCAGAGGAATCCTTGAACTTATTTGCCACCTTGAGGTGAATGTAAGACCGATATTTCATCAGGAGGGGACCTGTAGCTTCCATCTGATTCTCAAAGAGTAAGAGAATCAGAAAGGCTGGAGCAGATACTTCCAGAGCCCTCCCCACCACCAAAGCGTGCCCCTCCTCTGTCCCTTTTTCCTCAGATCCTGGTGAGCTGATTCTACAGGTAGGTGGACAGACTAACCCAACAGAGACATCAAATGCCTGACGGTGACCTCAGGGTCATTTGGAAGCTGGTGTAAACTTTATACAGCACAGGAGTCAATGGCAGGGTGTTTGGGGTTCAAGGATTAAGGTATTAAAGATGTTTTAGGATCACAAGTGTTCAAATGCAGAAGGATAAATTAACTTCGGCAGGACTGCACGGTAGGCATGCGAATGCTTGCTGATGTGATGTTTCTTGGCCCTGGGTGTCGAATTCTCAGGGATCCAAGCCATTGCACCCACTCTACAGGAGGAGAGCCTGCCACTTCGGGAATGGAGGGGTCTCGTCAAGGTGACACAGCCAGCAGGGGTCATAAGCTGGACTTGACCCACTGGACTGATCCCCCAAGCAGGAGGAACAACCACCCCAGTTTGCCCAGGACTGTCCTGCTTTTAGCACTGAAAGCCCACTTCCTGGGAAACCTCTCAGTCCCGACAAAGCAGGGCACATAGTCACCCTACAAAGGGAGGACTTCCAGTTTCCCTCTTCTGGGGGGGGGGGGGGAGTTCTCCTTTCTAAGCCAGAACAACCAAGGAATGGCCTGAAAGTCCTTCAAAAAACGAGCCATCTGAAAACATATAGCAAAACCTCCGTGAGCAGAGAACTCTTTTCCACAAAACAGCAGTGTCCCCAAGCCAGAGATGCGCCACCTGCTGGGAGGCCGTTTTTATTCAAGCAGCACCCGACTTCAGATGAGTTAAATGGAAAGCTCTTCTCCCTTCAAACTGTTCTCACCCCCTTGTTCCCCATAACAGCCTCCTCCTCGCCTAAACCCCATTCGCTCCTCAGTGCCGTCCTCTCTCAGCTGGCAGACACTGTGCTCTAAATGGAGCTAAGGTTGCTGCGGTCCTTGGGAGACGGTGCTTCATTCGCTGCCTGCCTGGCCACAGGACCACCTGGTCTGCGCTTGAGCATCGCCCTGGGATCCTCCTGGGGCCGAGAGGGGCTTGACAGGCTCACTGGTCTCAGCGCAGGATGCAGAGCAGTGTGGAGGGGCTTTGTGCACCTGTCCTTAAACCAGTAGTTGCACCCCCAGGCCGTCTGCCCATGCCTGAAGACCTTCCTGGGTGTCAGGCCTGCACGGGAGGGCCTGTTGCTCCGGGAATCCAGTGGGCAGAGGCCAGGGGTGCTGAGGAGCACCTTACAGTGCACAGGGCAGCCCCTGCAACAAAGAGTGATCTGGCCCCAAATGCCAGTGGCGCCGGGGTTAGTGGGGCTTCCCAGAGGCTGGTCCTGCGGCATCTAGGGCACCTGAAAGGACAACACAGCCCGACCCTTGCACCTTGTCACCTTCTCTGATGAACATGTTCACCCTTTCTGAGAATGATTTTTAAAACTTCCTTTTAGGGGGAGACAGAGGAGGGGAGGAATTAATAGCAAAAAAAGCTAGTCTATAGAAACTAAAGTCCCTGTCCCCATGCCATGTGTGAGGAACAATTAGTGCCTAATAAAGGCCATCGACTATGATGCCAATGATTTGAATGATGCCAGTAGAGACTTTGCAACCCATCCCTTTGTCATGTGATCGAATACGCTGTGAGTTATAAACTGTAACGCTGCACAGGGTGCTGACCTTAGCTAACTACTGAATGCTCTTTGGAACCCACAGCACATTTACTTTTTTAAAAAAATCTATTGAAACGTCCTCACAAGGACTTGTGTGCAAATGTTTGCACCAGTATTAGTCACAACAGCCAAAAGGTCCATCAGGTGCTGAATGGATGGACAAAATGTGATGTATCCTTCAATCTAATAGTAACTTTAAACTCAAGATTTTAATGATCTTCAAATAGTGTAGTTTAGAGTGGAAAACAGATAAATAAAACACTCATTTTGGAATAAAATATGGAAAGATAAAGCAAAACTTATGTAATGTCCATATCGTAATAATATGGATATTTTTAAATTCATCTTTCAACACTTGTGTACTTTGTGCAGTTTTTCTCAAAACTATTGCAATGAATGTGCCACACTAATGAAGGATGATTATGTGGGAGGTTGTAGGAGGTGTGGGGAGTGGGGCATATGGTAATCCCTATATTTTTTGTGAAACATTTATGTAATCTAAGTAGCTTTTAAAAAATAAAAAAAAACTTAAAAACTGAAAAAAAAAAAAAAATGTGATGTATCCATACAATGAAATACTAGTTGAGGATTAAAAGGAAGTGCTGATACATGCTACAACATCGATGAACCTCAAAATCATTATGCTACGTGAAAGAGTACAGACAGAAAAGACCACATACCGTATGGCACTATTTATGTGAAACGACCAGAACCGGCAAATTCATAGAGCCAGAGCAGAGACTGGGGATGCCTAGAGTTGGGAGATGGGGACAGGAATGGGAAATCGGATTGGCTGCTAGTAGGCACGAGGGATGTTTTGGGGGTCGTAGAAATATTCTAAAATTGGATTGTGGTGATAGTTGTGCAACTCTGCAAATTCACTAAAAATCATTGGATTGTGCAATTAAAATGGATGATTTTATAGTATATAAATTATATGTCAATAAAGCTCTTTTCAAAAACACTACTGAAATTGTAAGGACTTTATTTTCTAATATTTGGTAGGGGATGTAGTAGAAAGAACACTGAACTGGAAATAAAGACAGCTGATCCTATTTCTGATTCTAGCCATAATTAACTGCATGTTCAAAGGCAAGGCTCTGATTCACTCTGGGACTCAGTTCCACAATCTGTAAATTAACAGGTGGCTGCTGAGACACTGCCCATCCCTTATACGCTGTGAGCTTTGGTGAGCTGTGCTCACGGTTCACTAACAAGAGAGGGAAGCTACAGTTTGATTCCTGGAACTAGGTCATTTCTCCCTAAAATTCAAGTCACATTTTGAAGTTCATTTCGATTTGGGGAGAATGGAGTGACTAGGGCCTCCACATGCAGTTGTACAGGTTGTACACTGCACAAGGGCACCCAGCCAAGGGGTGAGGATAGGCGCTGAAGTCCATCCCGTGCTCTGGTTCCCAACCCAGTGCCTCAGGCCATGTGACGGCCATCCAGAGAAGGGGCACTTTATCTCATTTGAACACAGGCCCCTTACGGCACAGGGACAGTCCTCCCTGCACCTTGCGGCCCCACCATGCCCACCAGGCATTGCACCTTCCCTGCCCTGTATCCCTGGACCCTCGGGAAGGACGTTCCCGCTTCAGCCGCCTCTCCAGTGGACTTAGCGCAGTCTGTCCAAGTAGCATCCAGACACCTCTTGGCTGTGCCATTGCCCACCTCAGCTGCCTTCCCTCCCAGTGCCCACTTGACGGCTCCAAGCTGCCCTCCTTCTCCTTCAGGCAAACACAAAAGTTCTCACGTAAATACTTTCAAATAAACCAATTCCTCTTCGGTTTGTCTCTCTCCTCACCAAATGCTTCCTGTGTGCCTAACCATCAACTCCAAGCCACGCCCGGCTCTAGCTCAGAGGCACTCTCACCACAGAGGTGACCTTGCGATTGGCGGGACGTGGGAGGGAAGTGAGGGTCCTGGGCTCCTGCGCAGGTGCTGTGCCTGCCCTCAACCCCCAGCCCTGTTATAGGACAGGCATTCCTCACCTGCTGCACAGATGGGAACCCTGGGGCTGGCAAAAGTTCCGCAACTCGCCAAAGCCACGGACTCTGGGCCAGGGCAGGTCCATCTGACTCCATGCCTCCCTTTACTCCCCAACACACTCTCTGGAGTTCACTTTCCTCTCCCCTTGTCCTTAGAAATCCACATGCCTGCCCTGCTCAGACAATGCCTCGTCCTGATGACAGTCACACTAAAACCAGATACACAGGGAACCTCTCCTGCCCAGCCTGTCTGTGGTTCCTTATCGGCAGAGCCCTTTTATATGATGCAACATGATCCCAGAGACTAAATCCTTGCACGAGAAGTTTAAGGAAACCTAATTTTCTTTGCCAAGCCTCCCTACTTATGAGCAGCCAAGAGAGTTCCACGTTTCTGAACTTTCCAAACACACAGAAAAATACCTTCTCACTAGGTAGGCAAAAAAGCATTGTTCACATCTCATGTCACTTTTAGGTCATTAGCAAAACACAAATCAAACAAAACAAAAGACAAGGAGCTTCCCCGCATCAAAATATTTTCCCAAATGCAGTCACTTTTCCATTCATGAGTTCCCACCCATGCCACACATAAAGTAAACGAATAACCGAGTATCAGTGACAATCTCAGCTCCCCATTTATCGAATGGGATTGTCTTCCAAGGAGAGTTCCCTTCGCAAATAGAGGGAATTTGGCCAGGCTGCACCGAATTGGGAAGATGCTGTAAGAAAGCCATGCCAGAGGGCGTCTTCAGGCAGAGGACACACCCTCGCATCCCAGCCCACCACCCAATTTACTGTGGAGCTCGTGGTTTCAATGTGAACAACAGGCTAAGAAGAGATGTATGGCAGCCCGGAAATACCTAATTTCTTTTACTACAACAACCCAGCTGTGTCTTTTTACACCATGTCATATGACTGAGCCTCTGAAATAATTTGCAACTCTTGTCACTACACTACTAAATTAAGGGGCATAATTCTCCCAATTAAGCATTTAAGTCAAAAAAGAAGACGAGAAAGAGACATCTCGCAGCATCTTTTGCTAAACTTTAAAGAAACTGAAGGCTTGTTCTTGCCAAACGATAAGTGCTAATTCCTGAGGGCTGTCACAGCTTCAAACGCGCTAACAGATGTTTGTTCTCAAGCATGTTTTCCTCTCAATGGCAATTTGAGGGTATTATAAACTTCCTTCTTTTAAAAAAACATTATTTTATTATCATGAAAAATCTCCAACAAGAATTTCTGACTTAATGAGCTGTAGCTGCCTGTGGAGAAGGTAGAAGCTGTGTTGATAAGAGTGGTCACATACAAGCTGGCATGAACCTCAGAACAGGCCTAATGTCTTTGCTCTTTGGGCCGCCATCTCCTGAGAATTTCTAGTATAGAACAAAGGTTCTCAACCAGAGGCGATTTTGCTCCCCAGCAAACACTGGCAATGGTTGAAGACATTCGGGTTGTCACAACTCGGGGGTGCTCCTGGTATCTAGTGGGTAGAAGCCAGGAAAGTTATTCAGCATCCTACAATGCACAGGACAGCCCCCCAAACACAGAATTATCCAAAATGTCAGTAGTGCTGATGTTGAGAAACCCTTGTATGGACAGAAAATAATTTCATCTTGGTTCAGGCCACTAGGAATGAGACACATTTTCTGCCTGTGCAGAGCTGACAGTCTAACCTTAGGACAGGCACGTAAACACACATCTTCAACATAATGCAGAGGGCTCTCTAATACAGGGACTCTATCTTGCAAGAACAAGGGGGATGTACTTGATGCAGTCAGGGGCTATGGAATGCAGTAAGGATTGGCTGCATTAAGGAGAGCGGGAAGGGCAAGCAGCTCTGTATAACCAGGTGTAAAACAAGAGACGGAAGAGGCCAGCTCCTATAGGACTATGAAGGCCAAGTTTGGGCTTTGTCTAATGAGTGATGGACTTGAGGGTATTGAGCCAGGAGGTGATTACCCGGTGCCTGTGTGAAGAATGAATGAAAGGAGAAAGGTTTGGAGACTGTCGCTACGCTCCAGGACAGAGAGAAACTGGGCACAGGTGGTGAGTATGGAGAGAATGGGCCAGCAGCAAGAAATGGGGTGAAATCATGAGGAATGATTGCAGGTAGGAAGTGATGAAAAGAGAGGCTCTTGAATGGCCTCCAAAGCTCTGTCTCTGGAAGACCCCCTCAAACTTCCTGTCGCTTGGTGCCTTGTCCCCCACACTCTATTGTCCTTTCTCCCCTCCAACTCGACCACCTTTTCATGGCCAAACATTTCATTTGAGAACTCATCTTTGGCTTCCTACTCCTTTCCTTCTAGAATATTTGCTCAACATTCTTGATGCACCCAAACCTCCAGTCTTATGCCACCTCTTTTTCACAATCCATGGCTTCTTTACTTTTCACTTTTCTTCATGTCCAGCTAAGAGTTCATAGTAAAATCCCCACCTTGACAGCATCTTCTGTCCTTTCCACCACTCTCCTTTTTTATTATAAATTTAAACCAAAATTTTAATTTTACAACCATATGTGAATCTACAATTATCTCAAGAAAAGTTAATTTCAATGAAACACACCTTCATCTTGATGATGCCAGCTATCGGATGTGCCTGCAAGTGAACAACTAAAGCCATTGGGCCCAACACTCAGGCCGATTCATGATCACAAATCTTACATGGACCCTCTCACATCCCTACTTTCCTTCTCTTTCTCTCATCCTTTTATTTTTACTCTTGCTTCTCATGTGTGAACTGCACGTGGACCATAGGGCTGGGATTTGCCTAGGTCTTGGGTTAGGACAGGCCCATGTTGAGCATATGTGCCAGAAGAAGCTGTGTTCCACTCACTTTCCAACAGAACCAAACTGTCTTCTGCCTCCACCATCAAATGAAAATGTTCCTGACAAAGTCAGCAATGTCTTCATGGTGCCAAATCTGAAGGATATGAGGGAGATATTCCTTGACCTCTCGTTAGCACTGGACACATACCCTCTCTGAAAACATTTTGCTCTCTTGGCTTCTGTGAAGTCCCTGTGATAGGCTATGAAAGTTACAGGGTATGAATCCAGAACCTTAACCATTCTGGTATTTTCTTCTCATTTTGTGCTGCATGAAATGGATGAAATTGAGTGTTTCCCTTCATTTCCTGGGGGATTAGAAGACAGGCCTCCCTATCTTCCATGGAAAGGCAAACCAAAACTTTACTTGCTCTGTATCTGAGGAAATAGGTTATGGGGATATTGGATGTATCAAGTAGGTATTGGACAAAGAAGCATTCAGGAACTGTTGGAGGGGTAAGTAACGATGGAGGATTGCTACCAGATAGGGCCCCTATCCTGGAAGTGAGGAGTTTATGCCTAGAAAACTGCTGTGAAGGGTAAGGGCCTGTAATTCTAAAGCACTGGGAAAGTGGGCCCAAGAGAGGACCATGGCATGGGACATTGGAAGAGTGGGTCCAGAGAGGACCATGGCATGGGGCATTGGGAGAGTGGACCCAGAGAGGACCATGGCATGAGACGTTGGAAGAGTGAGCCCAGAGAGGACCATGGCATGGGGTTTTGGAAGAGTGGACCTAGAAAGGACCATGACATGGGGCATTGTTGGTGTGCCCAGGAGGCTGATACCCCGTCCACCTGACAACTGCAATCCTCCTTTCTATGAGAAAATTCCACTGGCCACACCAGGAAGGTTTCCCTCTGTCTACGCTTGCACCATAGAACTCCTGTCTGTACCAGCACCTTACCCATTGACTGATCAACAAGAGAGCCCCCAGCCACACCCCAAGACTGTGCTTGGTTCCCATTAACACATTTGGCTGTTTCCTCAGGAATTTAAAAAGCCCCACTCCCATAAACACAGAAAAAGGGGTCTGTTCACCAAGTGGGCTTCCCCCACCCCTAAACTTCATGGGGAGGGGTGGAATATATAAACTCAAGGGCCAAGTTAGGAATACTCCCCTACACTGCCTCCTCCTGACCTTCCTCTCACCTGACTGGATGCTTTTTCTCAGTCCCCTTTGTTGGCTCTTCCCCATTATCTGTCCCCTAAATGAAGAGTTAGCTCCTAAGGACTCAGCTCTTTTTTTCTTTTCCTACTCTTTCTCCCTAGATCCATTACAAGGACTTAGCATCCACATTCTGATGCCTTCTGAATTGATGTATTCATACTTCCTCTCTGATGACCAGGTTTAGGCATCCAGCTACTTAATTCATGCCCACACTTGCATTTCCTTCAGGCATCTTAAACTTAACATGTCCTTGGCTACAGGGCCTGTATGGCTTGTTTCTGCCTACCCCCCCACCCCCAACCCCCACCAACCTTCCAACACAGCAGCCTCTTGAACCCTCTTTCAGTTCCCAAACATAACACTCTCTCATCCCAGGGTCTTTGCACATGGTATTGCTTCTGCCTACCCCCCACATGCACACACATTACTTGCTTCCTTTTGGCCTTGTTTCAACTGTCACCTCCTCAGAGTGACTTTCTCTGTCACTCTGTTTCTAAAGTAAGCCCCTATTATTTTCCATGGCTGAACCCTCTATGCATATGTATTGTTCTGAATTGTTCTTCATCCCCACTAACCCATATGTTCCATGAAGACAAAGACTAAGCTTATTCCCAGCATGGCATACTGCCTTGTCCATAGAAGATGTTCAACAAGTATTCGTTGAATGAATAATAGCTAAGATGGATATACTTGAAGAGAAGTTGTGGAAGTGTAGGGAGGCAGGTAAGGTGTTAATTCCATTTTAAATGTGTCGAGCTTGGGAACTTGGACAGCAAAAGAATGGATCAATCCCAGAGATGACTGGACATATGGGTGTGTAAGGTAACAGAGGCTACATAGGTAGGGAGTCATTAACATACAGGTGTTAGCTAAAAGTACCAATGAGTGAGATGGCAAAGATGGCGAAAGAAAAAAATAGGGAAGCAAGAAAAACCCTCCAAAACAACACAGAGGTACCTGATGCTGAAACAGCACCACTCCCTCAGCTTCCAAGAACTTCTTCCAAAACTCCTTTGCCTTGTCTAGCAAATGGAGCGAAATCTAAACACGGGAGAAATGCTGGTGGAAAGCGCAAGCAAGGCCCTCTTTGCATTCTTTCTCTCATACCTTCCCCCTGACGCCTGCAGTATCAGAGCAGAATTGGGCAGAGACTTTCAGGTGGCTAAATACACTCCTGTATGAACGCCCAGTGGCAACTGGGGATAGTGGGTAGAGACTAAGCCCTGTCAGAGCCCTGAGGTTATTTGCAACTGTTAGGTCATCAGAAAATATTTTTGAGAACTCCTTAGTTAGTTACCATGGTTGGTGCTGGAGATGAGTGTGACCCAAACAAATATGCTCACTGTCTACAGGCAGCTCAAAGTTAGTGAAAGTGGGCCATGCGGACAGTGGTTGGGTGGTGGAGATTGTTTCCCAGTAAAATTTTTTCTCCTCCATTTCAGCTGCACCAGATAGAAACTACATTTCTCAGCCCCCCTTGCAGTTTGGTGTGGACCTGGACTAAATTTTAGAAACAGAATGTGAGCAGAAATGAAGGATACCACTTCTAGGTCATGACCCTAGGAAGGAATGTACAACTTCCTGGCCCTTTTCTCTTCCTGTGGCCTGGCAATGACCCACCTAGAGCAACCATCTTGGATCCAGAAGTGGAAGCCATGGGTTGGGTTTAGCAGAACCATGTCACTTTTGACAGAGCACCCCAGTCTGCTCCCCTCTGGGCTGTTATAGAAGAGAGATATGTCAATCTTTTTTTAAGCTACTATGTTTTGGGTCTCTTTGTTACACTGGCTTAATCTATATCCTAGCTGATACATCTTGCGTTATAGGCCATGGCTAGCTGTAAATAGATTCACACATGACTTCCAAGGAAAGCTTGAAAATAAATTATACTTGACCTCTCATCATGATTATTCATGACGTATCGTATTCATAGAATATAAAATGCATCCTGTCAATCATCTCTGCCTCCTAAACCTCCAATTTACCTGATCTCATCAACTCTAACTTGGATTTCCTTATCAACATCATTTCTCTTCCCATTTGTAGACACTCAAAATATCTCTTCCAAGAGTTATCCCCTCAACCACAATACTCCCTTTATTTCAGTCCAATCTGGCTTTCAAATTCAAAATGCTTTGCAGAATACAAGCCTGCCACTGAACAATTCTTTTCTTTTCAACCCAGACACAAGTGAATGTAACTGAACCATCATCATTACAGGTAAAGCATGTTCCCATTACACTGCTCTGCTTTTGTGTCCTTTGCTTTGCTGTGTACAGGCCTCTTTTGAAACTAAAGAGACTTCCTCCTATAATAGAATCCAGAGAAATATAATATTTGGCTAGACATTTTTTATTTCATTTTTTTAAACATTAAAATACAGATTCCCTTTCAATTGATATTTGTATGCCTGGCATCTTAATAAATAGAGGTAAAAGAAGAAAGGAAAGGGAAACGATACTAGCATAAAATGCAAAATAAATTCTACCTTTCCTTAAGGAAACTCCATGGCAAAGGTTTTCTTTTATCTAAGCTGGAATATCTGGAGTGAAAATTTGAACATCAAACATAAGTTACTTCAGGGCTTTCATCATGATCTATTCCACTGTTCCTGAGCCTTTTTCTCATGTAGACATTTTATGAATGTTCAAATAGAAGATCCATTTTACATTCCAGATCAAAATTAAAAATCACTGAAGCATTTGTCTACAAATGCAAACTAATCATTCAGTCCCTAAGTTCTTTTTACTCTAGAATGAAGGACAATGTGGACACATTTGAATCATTCAACAATGACATAACTTGCCTTCTCTATGACCCATTTTTAGATGCAAAATTTTAGTGGTTCAATGGACTAAGCAGAGGACAATATATGGAAAAATCATATTTCTTTCCTTGGCTCTGTCAGAGAAAGAATGTGTGACCTTGGGAAAGGAAACTCTCCTTTCTCTGACTTTGTGTTCTCATTTGCAAAATAAGGAAAGCAAAGTCCTACTAATTTACTAACAAATTATCAAATTACTGAGTGTAAACATGATTATCATTTAGCATTTATTTCTGCAATCTGTCAGAACATTTTGAAATTTCTGCATGAAATATATGACTTAATGCAGTGTTTCTCCTTCTCCCTCTCTTATGGTGTGTCAGAGAAGAGACAGAATGGTGAACACATGGGCAATGTAAATGAAATGCTCTTTAATTTATTTTCAAGTGGATAAAAGGAAATGTAATTAACTTCCTAAAAGCCTTCCAAATAAACTGCCCTGAAAGGAGGGGTGGAAAAGGAGGTCATTGCTGATCAAAGTGATAAATCAGATTCCTTGACACTTCGAGACAAAGAGCAGATTGGGATAGGCACCAGAGAATGTACTGGAATGTAGGTCAAATGAGGCAAAGCACAAGAGGAATGGATCAGATAATTGCCATCCGGAAGACAAGGGCCCCAAGTCTGAAGGCTTGGGCTTAGATTTACAGTTGTAAGTGAACTCTCCCTCTCCCTCTCTCTCTTTCTCTCGTCTTCATGCACGTGCATTTAAAAATACATACAGACTATGTTTTTTACTTAATGGTGAAAAACCAAGATGACAGAAGAAGAGAGAGCCCTACAGATCTACAGATCCAGAGAGAGAAAGTTCCTCCTGCTAGATATGCAGGCTATCAAAGGGAGCAGAGGATACGTTGCAATCATAACTGCCAAACAAGTGTGTATTATTCATTGCGTAAATACTGGACCCTGGCCAAAAATATATATGTAATAATTTAAAATTTAAAAATATATAAGGGGATCCTAGTATAGCAATGCCAACCCTAAATATAAATACTCAACACTCAATATCCCACATATATTTTTAGCTTATCATCAGGTTACACTTGCAAACTAATTAGAAAAGCCACAAAATCGACATGCATAGTATTGGTACCAAAATTGTTACACCTTCAGGATATTCAAACTAAAGCAAACTATGTTTATTTCTCAGGACTCTAGACTTCTATCTGCTTGGAAAATAGATATTTGGGAAGTGGCCACACTCTTGGTTCATTAATACTCCTGGTTTACTGGCATGTTTATCCTTTTTTAATATATGTGAATACTCCAACTGATCAAAAGCCTGGACACACAGAGGGATGCGACTGTTCATTGGTTGTGGGATTAACTCTTACGTGAAAATAGAGATGAATTCATTGAAGTGTGGATTTCCTCTCTCCAGGATTATTCATCTTTATCATTAAACAAAACCATGAGTTTCCATTAAAGAGTGATTCCTTTGTGATGTGTGCTTTATCCACTGTCACCTACACACTTTTCTCAGCATGATCCAATGTGAACATGTTCTGAGGTCTTACACCATGGTACCATTTTCAAAGGACAGTATACAATGATAATGTGCCCATAAACTAACTATCATGCATGATTAAATTACAACTGAGTTTGGGTCCATTGTCCTTCAAACAAAGATAGTGATGATCTGAAACACTCTGTTGTTAAAATAAGGTTTTTAAAAAACTGAAATAAGCCAGAAACAATGGCCAGGAATGGAGCAGAATTAAAGCACAACATCAAATCCCTATAATGAAGTCAGTGTTGGGCTCAAAGAAGAACATAAATTGAAATATATTCCTATTCCCATCAACTTTCCTTAAGTTAGGCTCACACTACTATTTATGGGAGACGTTTATTTTTTAAAAATCAGAAATGATCTGTCTAGGAGAGAAATGTTTCATTATTAGGTATAATGAAGAGTAGTTTCCAGAGGCATTCTAATCATCAAAAATGCTCTTGGTCTGTTGAAAACACTTAGTAAAGGATACCTGCAAAAATTCATAAGACCGTATGAACACCAGACCAGGTCATGATCTTAATAATTACAAAAGTGGGAATGTATATACTTTATAATTTTCTACCAAGCACATCATAATTCTTAAACTTGAAGCTTAAATTAAGATATGCAAAACATGCTTAAATGAAATAGATAATAGCAGTGGTTAATGATGAGTCAGATTAAGGATCGTTTTTATTTCATTCTCTGAAGCTTCCAAATTGTCCGCAACATGTAGTTATTATTTCCAGTATTATATTTATATAATAGTTTAAAATATTTCTATTTTTCCCAAACTTATTAACATTTTCACTACCTATTACCTATGGAATGTTTTCTTAATTATAGTACTTCACTCTGAGTAAAGGTCTTCAAAAGAAGTCTGAGGTCTACACAAGCAAGCAGAATATCATGTAGATTAAGTTATACCTCACTGCCAAACCCACATGGCACAGGCTGAAGGAGCATGTTCTATTAACTCTCTGTGGTTGAGTTTTAGTATCTGCAAAAACTTCCTCTTATAGAAAATACCTCCCCAACTGAAAACAGCAATTGTCTCCATAGAGAGAATAGGAGTGACTTTTACCTTCCATTTTACACAAATCCTTATTATTATTATTTCTGCATTTCTTTTAATTCTGTATATTTTCCTTTTTGGAAAAAGTAACTTCCTTTTTCTTTGAAATGTTTGAGTTTAAAATGAAAATTATATGTGACTCATAAGAGTATACATTTTCTGATTGCATGATAGCAATTGATGTAGAAAAAATTAATCTTTGAAATGCTGCAAACTGAAAAAGAAGACACTGAGAAAGCCAAAAGTGGGAGATGAGGAACAGGTGGCCACTCTTCGGGCTGTTGGCAGAGTCTGTAGCCAACTCAAGGCCATATCAACCCACAACTAAGGTTTTTTGTGTTTGTTTGTTTGTTTTTTTTTTTAATCAAATTGCATTGTTTATATAAACATATTTGGTCATATTAAAGGGAGACATACAGGGAAGGCATGTGCTCACCTCACTTGTTCCAAGTAGGTGACTTTTGCAAAACTACCTCTCCAGAGTATCTGCATTCAGTGTGGTTGCCCCATGTCTGCATCAGCTGGCTTTCGCTGCATGATTAACTGCTCCCAAGTTTAGTGGTTTAAAACCACCATTTATGGAGCTCATGATTCTGCAGCAGTGTGGGCTGAGGTTCTTCCGGGCTCAGCTGGGCTCATCGGTTCAGCTGTCGTGTAGCTTGGCTGGCTGTGAGCAGGGTGGCCAGGCGCCTGCGCCAGGCATCCCTCCTCATCCAGCAGGCTAGCCCGGGCTCGTTCCCACGGCAGAGCAGGGTTCCAAGACAGCAAAGCCGGGCTCCCAATGCGCACAGCGCCACTTCCCACGTTTGCTTTGAAAATGAGCGGGGAAATAGGCTCCACCTCTCCATGGGAGGAACCACGGACTCTGCAGTGCTGGTGATACAGGGAGGGAATAATCGTGGGTCATTTTGAAAACAATCTACCACATGGAGGCTTTCGGCTCACAGAGTTAATCTTCCCAGCGGGATCCAAGGAACAGGATGATTTCATGACTTCAAGGCCCTGTATAGTCAATGAGAAAGAGTTCTCAGGAAAAGAAACATCCACAAGTGAATTGAAATGTATCTGCATCCTTCATCGCCTCCCTCCTTCCTCTTACAGCTCCTCAGTTCACTGTCTTAAGTAGAGAAGAGTTCGATTCATTGTGGAGGGAAGCTTAGATAAGGATTGCTGCGAGGGACCTAAGGGTCGCAGAGTCTTAGAGATGCCTCAAGAGTTCCCATCTGAGAGGGTGTGAGGGATTTTGCTCTTAAAGCAAAGGACTACCAATGTGCTCAAATACAGCCCTCAAAAATGAGACTATCTACTCAAGTCACACCTATTTTCCGATCCATTTCACATGGGCTTAATTTTATATAGTGAGGGGTGAGTTTAACTGAGAAAACAGAGAAATGATCTCAAAATAGAGTAGAGCTGGGCAGAAGTCCCCAAATATCTCAACACATCAGAAACACTCAATAATCTTATTAAAATCACTATCCCTTGAACTGCATACTGAGAAATGGTGATTCAATTGATTCAGAGTTTAGTGAAAATACCAGTAATTTTAGGAATCTTTCCAATTTGTCTGAGTGAATTTGGTTTTATCATCTGAAAAATGGGGATAATCATATCTGCACCACCTGGTTTCAACAGATGTACCAAAACCCTTGCTGATAGCCATGGATGGAGGCAGCCTGTTGGTTTGAGGTGAATTCAGGCAGATCATATAAACCAGGCTAATCACAGAGGAAAAAAGAAAACCTCTGAGGTAGGAAAGCTTATCCTGGGCACATTCCTACATTACCTTCCAGGATTTCCTTTTTAATGGTCACTCATTAAAATCTAGTACATTCATGCTACCCAAAGTGATAGTTACAAAGACCCAAAATCACAGTACTTGGACAAGGTAGAATTTTTTTTTCTGATGTAAACAGCCCAGCACTGGCATGACAAGTCAGTTCCACGAAGCCCTGAGGGACCTGAGCTTCTCCCACCTTCCCCCTTTGGCAACTCTAAACCTCATGGTACATAGTGGAACTGAGGATCCAGCCATCACATCCACATTCCAGATAGAATACTAGAGGGAGGAGAAAAGAAAAAAACAGCCCCTCCTTTTTAAGAAATTTCATTAGAGTTTGCACACACTACTCCTACTTGCATCCCCTTGGTCAGAATCAGCAACATGACCACTCCTACCAGAAAGGGAAACTGAAAAAGATAGTTTCTATTTTAGGCTGGTGTGAGGGCTGAATTTCTAGGGAAGAAAGAGTAATGGAAATTGTAGGACACGAAGAAATTCTTGCCATAACCAGGCTACCTCAGAATACCTCCCTACGTTTATAGCCTATAAAAAGTTTCATGCCCAAAGGTGCTCATCTAAAGTTATTCAGAATATTAGTAGAAATTGGGAAGCATATTAAATTGTCAACAAGAGGGAGATTATTAAGTCAACCATGGAACATAAATTTAATAAAATAATATTAAAACATCAGAAATTTTGGAGGCCACGGTTATATAATCATTTCCAGCTTGAAATGGTGTTGGGCTCCCCAAACTTCTCTCTTAAATACCTATGAATCACAAACACTCATAGCACTGAAAACTCAGACTCAAGAACAGCTCATTCCATAATCTGGGAGGAATGAACCATGGATAGGTAGCACAAACAGTTTAAGACAAATCCACCTTTCAAGCTTCATTCAATTCATGGAAATCTCAAGCTCTGCTTTATAAATCAAATTCCTCCTAGAAAAAAGAAGACATTTTCCATCCTCCAATCATCTGTCCCATGACGTGGGACTAATGAGAATATTGTCTCACCATCCCAGGCCACCCTTCAAACGCTGGAGGATGAGTGGGGTTTACTTTCCCACGAGCATCCCTATGAGCTCTGGCCATCGTCAACCTATATCTACACAGACATACAAACCTCAGGAAACAATTTTTGCAGGAAGCAGTGCAAAGGGGATACTAGCAGAATCTTGGTGGGGTTTTGTGGTTGACAAAGTCTCAGGAGTAAAGCTTTATAAGTAAAGATAGAGATAGACCTCAGGAAGCAATGCGGGCTAAGAATTGTTGGATTCCCATACTTCATTTTTTCTGATACAAGAAAACAACACAGAACAGATGTAAATTAGGTGAAAATCATAGCAGGAGCTGTGCATATGACGCTGTACTCTCCTCCCAACTGTAGATTCAAGAAGGGATTCATTCACCTCACAAGTAGGCAAAAAGAAGAATCAAGAACAACCCCCTTGTTTTCTCTCTTCGCAAGCACTGTTATTGAAACAGATACTTCCTTGGTTGATGATGAGTAGCAATGAAGACACTGCACTACTTCCAATCTGGAAAGGTCAGTGAAGAACAGATCTTTGTTAAAGCTTCTGCCTTAGACAGATGAAGCTTCCGGTCATTATGTGTCATCCTCAGCAGGAGGCAAGATGGGGCTATTCTGAGATAGCTGCAGGATACCCACAGGGCAAGAACCAGCAGAAATGGAAAAGCAAGGGTGGAAGACAGGTGAGTAGGAGGCGAAGAGACTCGGTGTACCATGGCAGAGTTAAAGTTGTAAGCTTGGTCCTGGGTGGCTACTGTAGAAAATAGATAGCAACGAGGAGGCTGGAGTTGCCCGTTCTGTCAGAATGAACCCTCCCCATACACAGTACCCCAGAAGACTTGGGCTTGGGAAAACCAGCAAGAACTGTACAAGACATGTTTTTTTAAAAAATAACTATAAAACATCACTAAGGAAATAAAAATGCTTGAGTAAAGACAAATTGTCCGTTTTCTTGGATTCGATGGGCTTAATAATTTAAAGGAATTAAATTATTGGTAGGAGTGCAAAATGTGATAACAGTTTTGGAAAGGAGGCAATTTGGAGTATACCTCAACTTTTTCCTTTTCCTTTTCACCTCCCTAAGGAGCCTTTTTAGACACTTTAGACATATTTTTCCCTGATTACCACTGCCATGAAATTTGAATCCTATAGATACATTCTATATATTTTTAAGTATTGAATGTACATCCATCCTTTTTCCATAAAATAAGATTTTTTTTTCACCATATGTCCCCCCCCAAAAAAAATAATTTTTGCCCTTTTGGGAGCAATGTGGTCCCAATGACCATGCATTCTCTAGCATCAAATGAAATGAAAATTGCCTCCATCCAGGTCCAGGCAAGAAAGAGAATTCAATGCAGATGGCTCCAAGTGTGGCTTACAGAGTATAGGCAGGATTGAGGGAACTAAAAAGGATATTGAGGCACCTGAGACAAACAATGTGGGGAACTGTTATCCCTCAACTTCATTACATTGAAGGGGCAAAAGGAATATACAGCATTTCCTGAGCCTTGAGAGAGCTGAAGCAATTGAGGAGGGTCTGCTCAGCATGACTTACAGTTGTGGAGGGACTGAGCCCTTGCCAGAAAGAAGGTCCCAGAGAGGGGCAGAAGACCTTCAGTCTCCTTTGTGGCCCTTCCCTTAGTCAGACTCAACTGGAAGCCACACCTGTAAAAATTGACAGCAATTTCTTAAATCAGCTAATACCCAGTCCATAGTCATATTTCTCCAATAGCTCCCCAGATGCCCTTTTCTTATGGTATATCCAATTGAGCACTATCCAGGTCAACTGGCATTCAGAGCTCTTGGGTCTCTTCTGATCTGGACCAATCCTTTTTCAAAACTTGATAAAAGAATGCCACACAGTGTTTTGTGGAAGGTCCCACCATCTGAATTTGTCTGACTGTGCCCTCATGGTGCCACTGAGCTTGTTATTCTATCCCTTGCATTTCTTATAACCTAGAAATTAGATCTAAAATCTTGATTACATTTTAAGGTGTGGTGTTTTTGTTTTTTTGGGTTTTTTTGACAAGATTACATCACAGATGAATTTGTGTACTTTGTATTGAGGAGATACACATGTGGCTGTCTCTTCTCTAGTAGGCAAAGATGGACCCTTAGATTAGTGCAATGCTAACCAGATCTTCTCGTTGTAAAGATACATTCCACTTTTGCAGCCAGAAATTGGCCTGTGCAGTGTTTGGTTTGGCACCATACAATGGGGGGGGGGGTGTCCCACAAATTTCTCACCTTAAAAGTTTTAATGAATTGATGAACCTATTCTGAATCAATTATTCCCTAAAAAGGTTGTGAAATAATTATTTCTAATTCAACTA
Source organism: Tolypeutes matacus (assembly GCA_026826555.1). NCBI lineage: Eukaryota > Metazoa > Chordata > Mammalia > Cingulata > Chlamyphoridae > Tolypeutes > Tolypeutes matacus. The sequence goes on along the minus strand of JAKSZT010010858.1, from coordinate 23,736,301 downwards.
TTCTCATTTAACTCACTAACACATTCTTCTGTAAGGCACAGCTTTTACTCAACAACCAAGACTATTTGGTGACCCTATAAAAACAGTTTTACTGGAAAGGCAAGATAAATGCTTGATTTTCCACTTTTTAAATTTTCAAATAAGGAGTACATTTAATTGATCCATTAAATGGTGTCAATGAGATTTTCCAGGCTTTCTCTTCCATAAATATTGTTATGGATTCATGAATGTTCACATATTCACTCTGTAAAAATCAGCTACAATCATTTTTATGCTCAAATTATTAAGAGGAAGCATGTTTAAAGTTGCTTCTATGTCCTTTTGTCCGTTAATTCTGAGGAAGCGTCTTGCTTTCTTTCATAATTGCTCCAGGCTCAACTGGCACCCTTCCTGTGCCACCTGGAGTGAGCCATTTCTTCTGGATGCCATGATTTCCTCAGGGGATGAATGGTATTGAAGGCAAAAATCTGGCTGTCAGGGGTGCTCACTGCTCCTGGAGTGATAATTGTTTCTAGGTCATTTCAGTGGAAGAAATAAAAAATGTTATTTTTCAAATTATGAATATATGATATCTTCAGTTTAATTTTATTATAGTGTTCTTAGCGTCATCTTACTATATATGAAATAATTTAAATGATAGTAATATTAATACCAATAATAATACCATTGAATGACGTTTACAATTTTGGTTTTTGTTTTAGAATGCATTGAATTAAAGATTTACAGTCACAGAATTATATTTTAAAGTCGCTTGAAATAATTCCTTCATCTGTTATGCTACCAGTTTGATATACAATTGTATCTGTTTCAATTTGCTTTCAAATCCACTGATACCTACATAATTCAAAAGTTAAAACAATGTAAAAAGGAATGCATGGAAATGTCTCAGTGGATAACTATTTCATTGGTTCTGTGCTTATTCTTCCGCTGTTTCCTTTTATAAATATGTACGTAAGAAATCAAGATGTTCCCCACTTTCTCTTACCAAAGCTGGCAGACTTAAATACACTTGCCATTAAATTTGTCACTTAATACATATTGGAGATATCTTTTTATAGCTGTACAAGATATTTTTTCTATATAGCAACACATCAGTTTGCTTTTCTTTTCCAACGATCATGTACGACTTAAAAAATAATAAAAGGAAAAAACTTAAGACACCTTTTAGAGCTAACCTTGCTTGTCCTCTGGGCAGCATTTGGCATTTGTTGAGCACTGCTCCTTTTGGAAATTTAAAACTCTCCTTTTAAATTTCCATGGACCCGCACCTTAAGATTTCCTGCTCCCTAATCTCCGGCTCCTTCAAGATCTCCTCTTCTTCTTACCATTTCCCAGTGTTCTTTAGGGTTCCATCTCAAATATTCCATACCTGCCACTCTATATACCCTCCTGGACAATTTAACCCACTCTCCTGCCTTTTTTATTTCTGTAATATGTTAATGACTCTCAAATCTATAAATTTACCTCAGACCTAACTCCTGAGTCCCAGTAACATATATAACTGCTTCCAGGATGCCTTCACTTTATGTCCAGGGGGCACTGGACATCCAGCATGCACCAGGTTGAGTTCCCGCCTCTTGTCCTTCTCTCCCTGCAAACAAAAGGCTTGCTCTGCCTCCAGCCTTCCTGGTGTTAGAAATGGCACCAATCCCTGCTTCCCATTTTCTTCTGTTCTGACCCATTCTTCATACTGTATTTAGAATGATCATTTTACAACACAAATCTTATCTGAACATTTCTCTGATTAATATTCAATACCTTCTTATCCTCATAATAAAGTCCAAACTTTACCTACTCACATTACAAACTTTTTACCTACTAATAAATCTCATAATATAGCTCTTAGCCATTCCCTTCTACTAAATTCAGCTTTATTGAATTTTCCTTTCATTTCTAGAATTCAAAGTATTTTCTAGAGCTTTTACATTTTTGCAAAGCTGTTTCCCCTTCCTAGAATACCATTTTTCTCCCCCACCCCTTTTCAAGTGCTTAGCTCATAGCCATTCTTTGGGCTTATCTTAATGATTACATTTGGGTCCTGAGAATTGCAGAATTGTGGGTAAAACATATAATTTTTCCAAGATACCAAGTAAAAGCTAGGTTGTTAATAAATGTTAGCTATTATTATTATCTAGTTAGTTTATGGATAATACTTTAATCTCCAAACTGAATTAATTTACAAGATCACCTACTTTGCATTTGATTTAATTCATATCCCTGTTTTTCTTCTGTCTTTGAAGCTAAAAATGTGTGCTTTTCTAACTTGTGGAGTCATATAGAGATAAGTGGGAGATAACTCATTCTGAATGATAAGCCTGGATTCCACACCATTATAAACAGCCGTCCATTCTTAATTAAACACTGTAAATTATGCTTTTATCATGCATTCATTTTCCAAAAGTGCTGTGAATCAGAAAAAGGTATCAACCTTGAAACATCACTCTTTAAAACAATTAAACCACAAAATAAGTGTAGCTCTTTCTTTGAATTCAAGTTAGTGGAGAACCATCTTATTATATCCCTTGGTATATGGACTCTGTTCTGTAAGAGCATCCCCTGCAAGGCCAAGATTACATCAAGTGGTGTGTCATGAATACAGAGGAAATGTGCTTCTGCATAGAGGAAGAAATAATTATCAATTGGTAAAGAACCTCAGCTGTGTTGAGAACTTGAAATAAATGGATTTCTGTTGGAAGAGAAGCCAACTAATGCAAGGCTATGTATTGCTGGGAAGAAAAAAAATATTGCAAAGTTATGGTTGTTTTGTCAGAGGCCAAAATTTCTGCAAAAGCTCCAAAACAAAAAATTTGAATCATCAAAGGCATTAAAATTTTAACCTTTCTAGCCATTGCTATATTAATCCATGTGTCTAATAATATATAGTAAAGGAAATAACAGACCAACCTTCACCATGCCATGATGAGTGGGTAATAGAAAATGGAAGAGAGACAAGAATCATGGAATGGGGAAAGGATACAGATGCATCACTTATTGTTCTTCTGAAAGCATCTCAGAAAGTGAGACTTTGTCCTATCTTTGCAACCACAGACCAGGAAATTTCTCATCCTCCAAATTCATGGAAAAGTCTAAGTCACTTCTTGATTGCAAAATTAATTGCACTGTCATTGTTAAAATTAGAATCCAGGTACATCTCTTTTTCTGCTTGCCATTGCACTGGAGAACAATGGCCACCACTAATTTCTGCCTCAGCTCCCCTACTGGAAAGGCAGGAGTTGAATCTGCTAAACCTCGGCTGAGGGCTCAAGCCTTGGATTCAGGAGTGGCCTAGCTCTGGCCCTCAAGCTCAAGAATGGTCCAAGAAATCCAGTGGTCAAGATGCTTCTTCAAAAAGCTGAACAGAGAGATACAGTTGAAGGATAAGTTAAAACTAGAGATAGTACACCATCAGAAAAAGGAGTTCAGCAGAAGAGACAGAGAGGGGAGACCAGCTGGCCTGGCCACAGAAGGCCACAGGGCTTTTGTGTAGAGCACCTGCAGCTCTGGCTATGGAACTAGCTCAAGGGCCTAGAGAAAGACAGGTTAGGTAGGTAGGTAGGTAGGTAGGTAGACAGACAGACAGACAGACAGACAAACAGAAATCTTTGCATTGGAAGAAACTTGAGATGCTCACCTGATACCAAAATAAGAATCATTTCTCTGCAATCCCCAACCAATAGGGTACATACTCTGAGTTCTCTTTCCTCATTCTTCTCCAAGTGCATATTTTCACAGTCACAAAATATCTAGTTTAACACCTATATTTAAGAGGTGAACACAGATGTAGAGAAGCAAAATGACTCACTCAGGCTGTGGCATTTTTCCTGAGGCTCTGTTCACTCAGAAGTTTTAGCCTTTCTGACATATTGCCATGCATGTGAATTCCTTTGAATCAGGTTTACATATCCTCAGAAAAATGGAAGTTCATTTGGTGATTGGTTAAAACCAGTAAAACATCAACAAATAAATGGGCAAATGACATGAAGAGACATTTACAAAACGAAGTAGCAAACCTTACTAATGAGCATATGGGAAAATATCCAACTGTGTGTGTGTGTGTGTATGCTTGCATTGCAAGTATGATGAAAATTGAAGCTAGTTAGTTTTCTCTACAAATTTTTCAAAATAAAATCTTTAATTATAATATGACTGCTGGAGACGACACTGATAAAATAGGAAACACAATGCTGTTGAGAATGTAAACTGATAGAACTCTTCCGGAAGGCAATTTGACAATATTATCAATAACCTCAAACATGCCCATTTCCTTTGATCTGGGAAGCCCAGGAATAGCATTCTATGAAAAGGAAATAGTGAAAGTCTAGAGCAAAGTGTTATACACGTGATATTCTCCACAGGGTATGACTAGTAGCAAAAGATTACATAGTTATATAAACTATGGTATAATCTCACAGTTCTCACAGTAGAATACTATGGACCCATAAAAATGTTTAGAAAGAAATTTGATATCATTTAGAAATGTTCAATGCTCATTTTAAAGTAAATTATAATAGGCTACAGAATTGTATGCCACACCTTATTTAGAATTTTTAATAAAGAAAAATGATACAAGAAAATTGAATAAAATATTAAAGGTGATTATGTTTGTTTTTGAGTGTGTGCATTTTTTGGCAATTTTATACTTTTTTCAAGTCAGTTTTTTTCAAATCATAACAAATACAATAGCTTCAATAAAAGCTAGGCTTCTTGCTATATTCGTTTTCTTAGATTACTGTATTAGCTTAAAATTACTATCAATCCCTTGTTTTTGCTCTTCCAAGTCAAATAATTTCTACTTTTTCCATTTTCTTCGTAGGATTTACCTACCAACCCCTTAATTAGATTTGTTACTCTTCTCTGACAAGGTCTCAAGGTCCTTCTTTAAGAATTAAAAAAAAAAAAAAAAAAATCTGATAGCCTAGAAATATCATAAAATCACTATCTTGTTAGGAAATTCTTAAAGATATTTCAGTTTAACTCTGAGATTTTTAAATGAAAGAAAAAATGGAGACCTAGAAAAATGGCATGACCTTCACAATTCAGCAGAGCCCATCCATGCCATAGCCAACTTTTAATTTACTCTCTTTTATCTACATAAGCTGCCAGGGAGTCCAGCTCACCTCCAGCTTGGGTTCTCATGCTCTCTTCCATATGAGGCTCATCTCATCGTCCACTTGTTTGTTAAACATAAGGATAAATGAAAATATGCATACATTGGACATTCACCAGTTTCCATGAAAATGAATGAGCAATCTTTTCCCTCCTTTTGTTCCAAACAGACTCATGCCTCCTTGTTTGCATACTGGAAAGAAGCAGAGATGAGGCTTAGCCAAATCCAGGAGGCAACTCATCTGAAACACACTTGTGTTCGTTCTGAAACTTGATTGAAAATAGATTTAATATTTGGAGTCTTTACTAAGAGAAAAAATAAAAAATAAAAAATTTTTAAGGCAAAACTGTTAGGAAGTAGAAAGCTGACTCATTCTGTCAACTCCCACTCCAGCCAGACCCCTCCCTGTAGCTCTTTCATCCTGGGAGAGTGGCTCTTTCAGCTGGATTCTATTTGAAGACCCCCCCCACCACCACCACCACCAAGTGTCCTTGAAGGAGAAGAGAAAGTTAGGCATTGGAATTCAAAGAGGGTCCCTCCTGAGACATAGTGCCTACATGTAAGCTAAGAGTAAAATGTGCAAAAGGAGTGAAAGATATCAACAAAGCAGTGAAAAATTGAGAGAAAAGAAGAGAAAAGGGACATAGCAAGCCAAAATATTGATGACAGAATTGAAAGACTTTAACAAGATTTCTCTGTTTTGCAAGTGCCTTATTATTTCCTTCTGTAACATTTTCAACATTGCTGCTGAAAGTACCCTATCTTGTATAAGATCCTTCTCTGCAAGGGAAGAAAAGACAAATTTAAGGCAAGATGACAAAGAAGGACGAAAAATAAAAAGATAGGCTAATATTCCTGAATGAAGGCAAACTAGAAGACAGCGGGCTGACAATTTATATCAGATAAAAGGGAGCGCCCTGATGAAGTATAAGATAGGCTCAGAGGATGAAAAATAAATCTCTCTAAAAGAAGAGAAATAAATATCTATAAAAGAAGAAAGAGTGCATGATACAAAGGAAAACTCATTCTGCCAAATGGCCAAATCTGATTACGGGCTGTTTCACCTATAGATTATAAATAGAAACATAAATATCAACATAAACATAAGAAATTGCTGTTTTGGTAGTTCAAAAATACTGTACTATTGGCAGTTGAAAATGGTATAACCAAATTGATTAATATAGAAGATGTACATACTTCACCTGAGAGGGGAATGGAGTTCCTTCAAACCAATCTTTTTGTTATAGCTCTAAAGACCTTGGTTCAGGGCATCCCTTTTGGCATTCGCGTTTCTCTTGCGCCCCAAGAGAGGAAAGCAGCAAAGTTAAGAGAGCGATTCCTGGGCCAGAAGGCCTAGCCTCGGTGTTAAGATTAGTCCTTCATCTCCCTCCCTTAGCTCCACCACCCCCACGTCCCAGGCTCCTTAGCCTAAGCGCCCACAAATCCCATCGGAGCACCAGGTGCCCTCTCACGAGAGACGAGGGACCCACGCAGGACAGGGCCCAAGTTAAGGAGCTCGTAGCAGGGACGCAGGAGCCAAACTGCTTGGGATAAGAGGCAAATAAGCCACGGCCAGGAGCTTATTTCCCGTGTTACTTCTTCACTTGTAAGACGGACCCAAGAATGTCTGTCTTACACAAAGTGCTTAGAACAAACAGCCTGGCACGTAAACAAACTCAATAAATGTTAGCTATTGTTATGCCTTTAATCTTTTGTGTGGATTTGTGCAATTCCAGAAAAGAAAAGCTGCTCACACATAAAAACAGATGTAAAAATATCCCCAGAGTCCAGGGTTATTTATGCTATTTCACACCTATTATAAAAGTTTCCAGAATGAGAAAAAAAAATCTTTAAAGATCAAAAGCCAAGCAACCACAGCAAATATTTGGATTTATCTACTTCCATTTTGGGGTGTTCCCAGGTGATGTGGCCCCCATCTCCCTCCCCCTGCATTATAAAAGATGGCTGTCAACGTATCTGCAGGACTGGGGGAAGTGCTGACAGCCTCATCTCTACAAATATTCTTGTGTTTTTTTTTAAACCACAAAACTGGGCTCATCAGTGTCAGCCCAGGTCCCTGGAGGGTTCTCGTGGGGAGAAGCAGCCCTTGTCCCGTCGATAGAAATTCAATTTGCTGCACAAGTTAAGACTTCCCTCCCCCTTGCTTCACTATGGCTTCCACAATCATAAAAAGAGCCTATTGTTTAAAGGTTGGAAAGCACTTACTGTTTAATCGTTGAGGATTAAGCCTCTTTCCTGATGCCTAAACTGCCCAGCAACAGGTTAGAAATTGATGGTCCGCCTGCTCCTAGGGCACCGCCGGCTCAGAGAAACATCTGTCTCCGGCTTTCCAAGGCTCATAAATGCCAAAGGAAATTAAAAGTTTCCTTTTCCAAAGCAGCTGCAAGTTTAGAGGCACCGACGCAAAGCAGCCTTTGGAACAAGTGTGGGAGATGCGGGAGATGATGTGGGAGATGATGCAGAGATGATGCGGGAGATGATGCGGAGATGATGCAGAGATGATGCGGGAGATGTGGGAGATGTTGACCAGGTCTTGTGAAAGAGTGTATGGCCAAGTAAAGATGTCCACGTTGCCACCTCGCCAGCGATCTCCAGCCAAGAGCCGACATGGAAGCCTCGGTTCAAATCCTGCCTGTGCCACTCGCCCTTGTTGTGACATTGGCAAAAACCCCTCTATACCTTACATCATGCCCCAAACACCATACAGTGGACACTCAGTAAATGCAGAGCCCAGATTAAAGTCTGTTTTCTCATCATTAAGGCCTTTCACAATCAGGGTTCGTCTGCCTCAGCATTTGGGGACAGATAATTCTGTGTCCCTGAACCTTGCACTGTAGAATGTTTCGCAGCATCCTTGGCCTCTGCCCACTAGACTAGATGCCTGTAGCACTGGCCCACCTTGCCCCAGGTGTGACGACCACAAATATCTCCAGACATTGACAAATCTTCCCTAGAGGGCAAAATCTGTCCCAGTTGAGAACCACTGCATTACAAGATCATGGAATGCTAGAAACTTTAACAAAAAACAACAACAAAAAATTTCTCTATGGACTGCTTATAAAATACACTGAGATAAGCAGTGAAATCAGGACTTTTCCTTTTCCTCATGGTTAATAATAAACCTTTCCGTAAAATACATAGTCAGATCAACCCTGTGTCCTTGGACCCATAACCAAGGTTGGAAGTCAGCATGCTCCAGAATTATAAGCAGAAATTCTGACCCTGGAGGAAATGGCTTATGTGTCAGAAGAATTGCAGGATTTTGACCATTTATATTCACAGAAATCAGAGATTGTGTGTAAGAATGAAGTCTAATGGTGTTAGACTAGGGAACTGGAATAAAACACTGGCTTGGTTCTAATTTATCAATCAAGGTGTATTTGTGATAGATTCTGGATTTAATATGTTAAGTTTATGTCGCTGGAAGTGGCTCTCATTGTTTATTTGGTTGGACAGTTGGCTGGTTATTTGGTTGGTTAATGGGTTAGTTAGTGGGTTGCTGGGTGGATTGGTGGACTGGCTGAAATTTGAACTCAACTGTGACCTACATTTCATGAGGTTGAGATGCCAGAATTTCCTTAGAAAACTATAGATGATGAATCCAAACTCTTAGGGATATAGAAATGTTGGCATGGATTTATCATGTGCAACACACAAACACACGCACCACTTCATCTACATAGATTCACAAAGACTCTTACTGAGGCATTGAGAAGTGAGGAGAGCACCAGTATTCTTGAGGAGCTCCGTAGGCCAGGCATGACGGCTTAGATGGACTCCTGATTTCATGACGGGATGCTGGAATAGCAGAGGCCTTAACCAGGAGGCAGGGTGGGTATGTTTACCACGGGGGCAGCAAGGACGAGGCAGTAAGCAGTATGTTTTGACCTGCAGGAATCTTTGATGGTGGCCAATTGATAGTATCCCTAGAAAGGAAATAGATGGGGACCTTCTAGGCTGTTCCTTAACTGTAGCAAGAAGAAATTCAGGTCTTGTGGCCAGAATGGAGAGGTGGCCCCTCACCCAGTACCCAGGCCCAGGACTCTGGAGATGGGCCTTCTTGTAAGCCTGACCCTTCCAACCTCCCCATCCCAGAACTGCTAGTCTCTTTCTTTGTTCTGTTTTCCTCCCTAGTATATAGATATAAAATATATATATATATGAGAGAGAGAGAGAGAGAGACAGATCCATCTGAAGTAATTTATTCATTCATTCATTCAATAAATGCCTACTATGCACTAGGTTCCATTCTGGCTTTTGGGATACATGAGTATCCCTCGTGGAGCCTTGTGGAGCAACTCTGTATTTCATCTCTTTTGTTATTCTATATCTTTCCCACGTGGCTATAATGTCCTTGAAAGCAGGGATCTTTGTTTTATCCACTGCTATGTCCCTGTACCCCAATACTGGCATATAGTAGGTGCACAATAAATAGGTGTTGCGTGAATGAATGATTGGACCCTCTGCTTGCTGTAAGACAGTGTCTCTGTGTCTCTCGTCGTCTTCCCTTTTCTCCCATATCTTTGAGTGCCAGCCTTGCTTCTTCTCTCTGATCACACAACAGACCAAGCTTTGATTATGGTAAGCATCTCCATCAAGTCCATAGATGAAAGTAGGGGCAACTGCTCCAGGCAGTAAGTCTAAAACTGGGATGATGATCAGAATCTCTCTGGGAGCTTTGAAAAAGCACAGATCCCTGGACACCAGCCCTCTGAAATTCTGATTCTCTAGGGGATGGGGCCCAGCTATCAGTATAAGTACCCCAGGAAGTTTTGGGGGACTCTTCTCTGTCCTCCCACCCAGCCTCTGATCCATATTCCATCCTTATCCTTCTCTAGGAATACCACTGGGCTCCTGGTTCTTCCCCAGAACCCGAGTCTGAGAAGTTCCCAGAGTGTGTAGGAACCCAGGGGATTGGAGAGAGATATAGGATGTGTGTCTTAAAATAGAGGCTCCGGGAGTGGATATGGCTCAAGCAGTTGAGTGCCCGCCTCCCACATGGGAGGTCCCGGGTTTGGTTCCCAGTGCCTCCTAAAGTAGACGAACAACAAGCAGACAAGAGCAGACATTGAGCAAAAGCAACCAGCAGACATCAAGCAAAAACAACGAGCAGACAACGAGCAGAAACAATGAGTAGACAACAAGAAAAAACAACAAGCAAGACAATGAGCAAACAATGAGCAGACAACGAGCAAAAACAAACAAGCAGCAAGCAGATGTAGCTCAAGCTGTTGAGTGCCCGCCTCCCATATGGGAGGTCCTGAGTTTGGTTTCCAGTGCATCCTAAAGGAAAAAAAAAACAGACAACGAGCAAAAAGAACCAGCAATGAGCAAACAGACGAAGGGAGCCATGGGAGGGGGTGGTGGTGTGGAAATACAGGCTTCTTATCTAAACATGCTCAGGAAGGTGCACCTGCAGCACCAGCTGAGACACCTCCTGAGCCATATTCTGTTGCCCCCAATATACAAGGAACGAACTGCAAATCGCACTTGCAGGTGTGACAGTTATGCATAAATGACGTGAGGTGACACCTCAAGATGTAGAGATTTCTGTTCTGCAGCAACTTGAAGTCATTGCTGGCACTTTGCCTCTGATCTGAATATCCACAGTTATGCAGATGGGATAGATTGGAGGTCCTGAGAGCTGTAGACACGGCATGGCTCTCCTTGGTGTCAGCTCATAGCAAGCCCAGTGAAAAGGATTCTGTGGTATAAATATTTTAGGAACAAAGTAAGGTGCAATGACCTCATTGTGAAGGATGCTCGGTCTCTTAAGATCTTCAAAACTGAAAATAATTCACGTTTAGGACACCGACCATCAGTGTTTGTTCTGCTCGGTGTTTAAATAGCAGCGGCAGGCTAAACCAGCAATCCAAACTACCTGGGGAGGCTGGGAGGGCGGAAGGCAAAGCTCTGGGTCCTAGACCAACTGCATATGTGAGTGCAGGCTGGGCTACTTCTTATAGAAGCTCATGAGAAGAACAAATTGTTTGAAAAATTAAACTCTTTTTCTCTTAATCTACAGATACTTTATCTATATCTATCTGTCTATCTATCTCTATCTCTATCTATCTATCTATCTATCTATCTATCTATCTATCTATCTATCTATATTACTAGAGGGATTATAGGTTTACAGGAAATAATCAAATTCCTGATGCAAAGTTATTACATAGTCAGCCTCAGACAGGCCACTGTTAGCACCATGACAGAGCCAGAGCTGAATGGCACTCGGGGAGAGGGGCTTCATGCTATGCTGTGAAAATCCGAGGAGGCAAGCTACACAGCCAGCTCCTCAAGAGCTTCCAGTCTTGTTGCAGCAGCACGAGGGGCAGGGATGGCTGTGGAAGAGGAAACGAGAAAGCGTCACATCCACAGAGAAAGGAAAAATAATTTAGGCTGAGCTCCAGGCTTCTATGTGAACAGTTCATAAAGCAGGAGGTAAGAATTCATACATAGTATCAGCAATAAGCTAGCATCCTGTTTTAGAAAACAGTGAGATACACTGGAGTTGAGACTCAGTCCTTTATAAAGACGAGCAGAACTCATAAGTGAATGGAAAGCTAGTCCATTACTCTCTTTGTTCCTTGGGACAAAATAAAGGAAGGAAGCTTTCAGGGAAATGATGAAACTCCTTGAAATTACTCTCATAACACCTTTGACAATCTCAAAATGGGAAGATGTTTTTCTACATTGATACTTGAGAAATCATGCCCAAGGAGCCCTATGAGTGGCAAATGAATCAAAGCTCTGTCTTGGCCATCAATAAAGAAGGAACCAGCAAAATGCTTCACAGGCTGAACACCAAAGGGATTGAGTGTTTTGCAAGGATGAACAACAGATGGGTGCTTTTTAAAATGTACTTTATGTACATGCTGTCAAAAGCAAAGTTAAAAACACCTTTGTTAAAAAAAAAAAAAAGAAAAGAAAAAAGTTGTTCATACAGCACAGCAGGTGATTATATATTTAAAAATTATAGTTATTGTTCCTGCTTTCCAGTATTGAACAATTACGTACTCACATCTTCACTATTCAATTTAGAATATTTAATGTGATAGATTATTTTGGTATAACATTTGCAGTGGAATTAACTTGTACCCTCCTATGATGCCAGATGCAACTCTGCCCAGAATTTCTGGCTTCCTGACCTCACAAGAGTTCTGAATCCAACCAATTAGGCCTGACATCTTGAATGGGCTGTGATTACCAGCAGGGGGAAGACGGTAGGCTGCCTTGTGTTTCAACTCCATCAGGCCCCCTCATGAGCGTTTGGTTCCTCCTCTCTCCATCTCTTCCGTGTAGCAGCAGAGCAGGTGAGCTAAACTAGGGACTGCCGTGCACAAATGGAAAATTCCTCACTCCTCTTCAATTTTTACCTGGAAATCAGTGACCTCAGAAAAGTTTAGCTCAGACATCTCTTCTGAGATCCAGCTCAATTCATCCAAGTATAAAATTCACATCTCCTCTTGAATGTTTCTAAGACATTGAAAACTGTCTGAAGGAATGGCACCACAATTTATCCAAATTTTTATTTTTCCCATCTCCCCCTCTATTTTTAGTTATACATTATCTTACTATCTATTTTATTTTATTTTATTTTATTATTTTATTTTATTTTATTTTTTTATTAGAGAAGTTGTGAATTTATAAAACAATCGTGCATACCATACAGGATTCCTATATATCACCCCACTATCAATACCTTGCATTGATGTAGCACCTTTATAACAACTGATGAAAGAACATCATCACAATATTACTGCTAACTATAGTCCATAGCTTACATATGGTATATTTTTCCCACAAACAATCCTATTATTAACACCATATATTGGTATTGCATATTTATTATAGTTCACGAGAAAACATTCTCGTATTTGTACTATTAACCACAGTCCATCATCCACTATGAGATTCATTGTGTTATACAGTCCCATGCCTTGTACAATCCATCCAAAGTGTACACTCAGTGACTCTCAGTTTCATTATAGAGTTGAGCTGTCATCACCTCAATTTTAGAATGTTTTCATTACTCCAAAAGGAAAAATCCCATAACCTTCTTTGCTATTGCTGCAAAAATATTACAATATTACTGTTAACTATATTCCATAAGTACCATTTCTGTCAATTAACATTTACATCCCTAGACTACCCCTTTAAGCCACAATCACGTTTATAAATCAGCAGTCTTCGTTATACTCACTATAATGTGTTACCATCAACTCTATTTCCACACATTTACAATCAACCTTATTAAACATTCTACATACATTCAGCATCAGCTCCCCATTCTCAACCCACATTATATCTCCTAGTAGTCTATACTCTAGAGTCTACCTCCGTGAGCTTACTCATTGTATTTACTTTATATTAGTGAGACTATACAACATTTGTACTTTTGTGTCTGGCTTATTTTACTCAACATAATGTCCTCTAGGTTCATCCATGTTGTCATGTGCATCTAGACTTCATTTCTTCTTACAGCTGAATAGGATTCCATTGTATACACAACACTTTGTTTATCCATTCATTGGTTGATGGGCACTTGGGTTGTTTCCATCTTTTAGCAATTGCAAATAATGTTACTATGAACATCACTGTGCAAATGTCTGTGCCCTTGCTTTCAGTTCTTCTGGACATATTCCTAGGAGCAGGATTGCAGGATCATATAGCAGTTCTATATTCAGCTTCCTAAAGAACTGCCAAACTGTCGTCCACAGAGGCTGCACCATTCTACACTCCCACCAACAGTGGAGGAGTGTTCCTATCTCTCCACATCCTCTCTAGCATTGTACTTTTCTGGTGTTTTTTTAGTGGTTGTTTTTTTTTTAAAAAAAAAAATGGCCATCCTGTACGGTGTGAAATAATATCTCATTGTAGTTTTTGATCTGCATTTCCCTAATAGCTAGCAATGTTGAGCATCTTTTCATGTGATTTTTGGCCATTTGTATTTCCTCTTTGGAAAAATGTCTATTCAAGACTTTTGCCCATTTTTTAATTGGGTTGCATGTATTTTTATTCTTGAGTTGTATAATCTCCTTATATAACATGGAACTCAAACCTTTCTCAGATATGAGGGTTTCCAAAATTTTTCTCCAACTGAGTAGCCTGCCTTTCTACCTTATTGAGGAAGTCATTTGAAATACAGAAGTGTTTAATTTTGCGGAGTGCCCATTTATTTACTTTTTACTTTTATTGCTCGTGCTTTAGGTTTAAGGTTTAAGAAATCACCAACTACCACAAGAATTTGAAGATGTTTCCCTACATTTTCTTCTATGAGTTTTATGATTCTAGCTTTTATATTTAGGTCTTTAATCCATTTGGAGTTTATTTTTGTATAAGGTGTGAGATAGGGGTCCTCTTTCTTTCTTTAAGCTATGGATATCCAGTTCTCCTGGCACCATTTGTTGAAGAGAATGTTCTGACCCAGGTGGACGGGTTTGACAGCCTTGTCAAAAATCATTCGACTGGGAGAGCGGATGTGGCTCAAGGGGTGAGCGCCTGCTTCCCATGTACATGGTCCCAGGTTCAATCCCTGGAACCTCCCCCCACCAAAAAAAAATCATTTGACCATAAGTCTATTTCTAAACTCTCAACTCGATTCCACAGGTCAATCTGTCTATCTTTATGCCAGTACAATGCTATTTGTACCACTGTAGGTAATAATATGCTTTAAAGTCAGGAAGTGAGAGTTCTCCAATTCCATTCTTCTTTTTAAAGATCAGTTTGGCTATGCAGAGTCACTTGCCCTTTCAAATAAATTTAATAATTAGCTTTTCCAATTCTGCAAAGAAAGCTGTTGGAATTTTTTTTTTTTTAAAGATTTATTTATTTACTTTAGCCATTTTAACACCCCCCCTTCCCCATTTGCTGTTTTGTGTCCATTCGCTGGGCAATTCTCTGTATCTGTTTCCTGCCATCTCTTCTCATCATCCTCCTCCAGTCTTCAGCAGGATTCGATCCTGGAGACCTCCGATGTAGGAGAGAGGTGTTCTACCACCTGCACCACCTCAGTTCCTGGCTTTCAGAGTATCTCGTCTTGTCTCTCCCCTGCGTCTCTCTCCTGTTACGTCATCATCTTGCTGCATGGCTCCCGGGGCCTGGCGGCTCACCGGCACACAGAGCCTGGCAGCCCATGCGCCTTCTATATATATATTTTTTGTTTTACCGGGAGGTCCCAGGGATCGAACCCAGGTCCCTCCATATGGCAGACGAATGCCCAACCATTTGAGCCACATCCGCCCCCTGTTGGAATTTTAATTGGAATTATATTGAATCTGTAAATCACTTGGGGTATAATTTACATATTAATGCTATTTAGTCTTCCAATCCATGAACACAGAATGTCCTTCCATTTATTTAGGTCTTCTGTTGGTTTCTTTTAGCAATGTTTTGTTCTGAATATAGATCCTTTATGTCCTTGTTTAAGTTTATTCCTAAATATTTGAATCCTTTAGTCACTTGCAAATGGGATTTTTTTTTTTTTACTTCCTCCTCAGAAGGAAGTGTATAGAAAAACTACTGACTTTTGTGTATTAATCTTGTATCCCACCACTTTGCTGAACTCATCTATTAGTTCTAGTAGCCTTGTTGTGGATTTCTCAAGATTTTCTAAGTATAGGATTATATTATCAGCGAATAGTAAAAGTTTTACTTCTTCATTTCCTATTTGGGTGTCTTTTATTTCTTTTTCTTGCCTCATTGCTCTATCTAGAACTTCTAGCACAATACTGAATAACAGTGGTGACAGTGGGCATCTTTGTCTTGTTCCTGATCTCAGTGGGAAAAGCTTTCAGTCTTTCCCACCATGGAGTACAATATTAGCTGTGGGTTTTTCATATATGCACTTTATCATATTGAGATGGTTTCCTTCTAGTCTTATATTTCAGAGTATTTTTATCAAGAAAGGATGCTGCATTTTGTCAAATGCCTTTTCTGTGCCAATCGAGATGATCATGTGATTTGGTTCTTCTATTTATTCATGTGGTGTATTACATTTATTGATTTTCTTGTGTTGAATCACCCTTGCATACCTGGGATAAAACCCATTTGATCATGATGTATAATTCTTTTAATGTGCTGTTGGATTTGATTAGCAAGTATTTTCTTGATCATTTTTTCATCTATATTTATTAGAGAAATTGATCTATAATTTTCTTTTTTCATGTTATCTTCATCTGGCTTTGGTATTAGGGTGATGTTGGCTTCATAGAATGAGTTTGATAGTGTTCCCTCCTGTTCAGTTTTTTGGAAGACCTTGAGCAAGATTGGTATTAGATTGTCTTTGAATGATTAGTAGAATTCACCTGTGAAGCCATCTGGTCCTGGGCTTTTCATTTTGGGGATGTTTTGATGACTGTTTCAAACTTCTTACTTGTGATTGGTTTGCTGAGGTCTTTTATTTTTTCAAGTATCAGTTTGAATTATTCATGTCTTCTCAGGAATTTGTCCATTTCATCTCTGTTGTCTAGATTGTTGGCATATAGTTGTTCATAGTATCCTCTTATGATTTCTTTCATATCTGTTTTGTTTATCTGTCAGTGATAATGTCTCCTGTCTCATTTTTTATTTTATTTATTTGTATCTTCTCTCTTTTTTTCTTTGTCAAATGAGCTAAGGGTTTGGTAATTTTGTTAATCTTCTAAAAGAACCAACTTTTGGTTTTGTGGATCCCTCAATTGTTTTTTTGTTCTCAATTTCATTTATTTCTGCTATAATCTTTATTATTTCATTCCATCTGCTTGCTTTGGGATTAGTTTGATGTTCTTTTTCTAGTTCCTCCAGCTGTGCAGTGAGGGCTTTGGTTTAGCTCTTTCTTCTTTTTTAAAGTAAGCTTTGAGAGATATAAATTTCCCCCTCAGCACTCCCTTTGCTGCATCCCATAGGTTTTGATATATTGTATACTTGTTTACATTCTTCCCAAGATATTTACTAATTTCTCTTGCAATTTCTTCTTTGATTCACTGATTATGTAAAAGTGTGTTGTTTAATCTCCATATATTTGTGAATTTTCTCTTTTTCTGCCTGTTATTGATTTCCAGCTTCATACCATTATGATCAGAGAAAGAGCTTTGTATAATTTCAATCTTTTAAAATTTATTGAGACTTGTCTTGTGACCCAACATATGGTCTATCCTGGAGAAAAATGCATGAGCACTTGAGAAGAGTTTATAACCTGCTGTTTTGGGGTATAATGTTCTATAAATGTCTGCTAGGCCTAGTTCACTTATCATATTATTCAAGCTCTCTGTTTCTTTATTTATCCTCTGTCCAGATGTTCAATCCAATGCTGAGAGTGGTGTATTGAAGTCTCCAACTATTATTGTAGAGACATCTATTTCTCCCGTCAGTTTTGCCAGTGTGTGCAGTGTGTGCCTCGTGTATTTCAGGCACCCTGGTTAGGTGCATAAATATTTATGATTGTTATTTCTTCTTGGTTACTTGCCCCTTTTGTTAATATATAAAATGACTTTCTTCATCTCTTTTAACAGATTTTCATTTAAAATCGATTTAGTCCAATATTAATGTTACTACTTCAACTCGTTTTTTTTTTTTTTTTACTATTTGTGTAGAATATCTTTTCCCAACATTTCACTTTCAACCTGGTTGTGTCCTTACATCTGAGGTGAGTCTCTTGTAGACAGCATATAGATGGCTCATTTTTTTAAATCCATTCTGTCAATCTATGTCTTTTAATTAAGGAGTTCATTCCATTAACATTCAAAATGCATTACTTTGTCCATTTTATCCTTTGGCTTTCTGTTGTCACATCTTACTATTGTCTGTCTTTTTACCCTTTAAGTTTCCCTTACTATTGATCTTAATTTCTACACTCTTCTCCAAGCCTCTTTCCACTGTGTTTTCCTTTCAGGCTGAAGCACTCCCTTTAGTATGTCTTGTGAATCTGGTCTCTTGCTGCCAAACTCTCTCAATTTTTGTTTATCTGTGAAGACTTTAAACTCACCTTGATTTTTGAAGGACAGTTTTGCTGGATAATGAATTCTTGGCTGGCAGTTTTTCTCTTTCAGTACCTTAAATATATCATACATTACCTTCTCACCTCCATGGTTTCTGATGAGAAATCAGCACTTAGTCTTATTGAGTGTCCATTGTATGTGATGAATTGCCTTTCTGTTGCTGCTTTCAGAATCTTTTCTTTATCTCTGGCATTGAATATTCTGAATAATAGGCATCTTGGCACAGGTCTATTCAGATTTATTCTATTTGGGGTGCATTGTCCTTCTTAAATATTGATATTTATGTCTATCATAAGGGTTGGGAAATTTTCAGTCATTATTTCCTCATTTCTTCTTTCTGCCCCTTTTCCATTCTCTTCTCCTTCTGGGACACCCATAACATGTATGTTTGTGCATCTCACTCTGTCATTCAATTCTCTGAGAACTTGTTCAAAGTTTTCCATTCTTTTCTCTTTCTGTTTTTCTATCTTTTGAATTTCAAATGCTCTGTCTTCTAGTTCCCTTATTTTGTCCTCAGCCAATTCTAATCTGCTGTTACATGCATCTAATGTATTTTTAATCTCATCCATAGTGGCTCTCATTCCCATAAGCTCTGCTACTTTTCTTCGCAGGCTTTCAAATTGTTCTTTGTGCTCACCCAGTGTCTTCTTAATCTCCTTTATCTCTTTAGTCATATTTTCATTCAACTCTTCAGTTTGATTTAAGAGATTTGTGTGAGTGTCCTTGATTAGTTGTTTTGAATCCTGTCGTCATCAGGATTTTTTTAATCTTTTATTTATTTTTTGTTTGGGGCTCCCTCAGTAGTGAGACATCCCCACATCTGTGCTGATCCATCTCGCCCTAGCCTGGTGGCACTGTCCCACAGGGGATAATGGAACACAGAGAGAGTTGGAGATTTCCCAGGGTTGGACTATTGTATATATCATCACAGTATTAAAGACTTGACTGTTACTTTCATTTTGTCTTAATATCTTTTTTGTTTTCATTTTTAAAAAATGTATTGATGTCATTCATACACGAACATATATAAACAATAAATGTAGAGTAAAAGTCGTGAATTTATTACATTATAAGTATTTTTTATTTGTTCCTTTGGTTGGGCCTTATCTTCTTGTTTCTTGGGATGGCTTGTAACCTCCACTGTTTTTCTAAGAGCATTGCATCCTGCCAACCTATTTTGATGCCATCTTTCCTGAACACTCATCTTACTATTTTTTAATAGTGACTGTAAAGATTAGAGCATGCATCCTTGACATAAAATTCTAACATGAGTTAAGACCTTTGCCACTATCCAAATAAGGCCATGACCTTAGATCTCTTAACTCCATTAACCCCTCATGCCTTTTGAGTAATTGTTGTTGTACATTTGAATCCTACATGTATTTTCAATCTAAGACAACATTATTATTTTAAACAGTCAATACTCGTTTACATTTACCTTTTCTGTTGTTCTTCATTCCTTTCTGCATTTCAGTGTTTACAGTGGGATTATTTTTCCTCTGCATGAAAAATTCCCTTTAGAATTTATTTATGGAAGGTCTGCTGGGGACAAACTCAGCTTTAGTTTATCTACAAATCTCTTTGTTTCACATGCAATTTTGAAAGTCATTTCCACAATTTATAGAAATCTGGGTTGGTTTTTATTTTCCTTTCAGCACTTTAAACATGCCACTCTTTTGTCATCTGACTTTTTGTCATCTGACATTTTGAGAATGTCAGTCTTAATTTTGCTCTTTTAAAAGTAGTTTGCCCTATTTTCCCTCTGGATGCTTTGAAGGGTTTTCTCTTCATTTTAATTGTTGTGGCTTTATGTTGAATTTATCCCAGTTTAAAATCACAGAGACTTTTGAATATGAGGCTGAATGTCTTTAATCGGTTTGGGAAAATTATTAGCCATTATCTCTTGAAATGTTGCTTCTACCCATTTCACTCTCTCTTGTCCTTCTAAGAAAACAATTATGCATTAATTAGAGCTTCTCACAGTGTTTTGCATATTTCTTACTTTATTTCTGTACATTTAACTTTTTGTTTTTCTATGAGTCAGCCTGCACATTTTCTACTATTCTGGTTTCTGTTCACAAGTTCTCTCTTCTGATGGGTCCAATTTACTATTAAACTCATCTAATGACTTTTTAATTTTATTTATTGACTTTTTAGTGATAGAATTTCTATTCAATTATATTTTATATATTTTGGTTCTCGGATGACATTTTCCACCTTACCATTTATTTTCTTGAACATGGTAGGAGAGTCATTCTGTCACTGGCCCTAAGCATCCCTTTATGTTCTTGCTGGGTATGCCCAGAATGAAAGGCCCTGACTACTCTTTATCTGGGCCATTTCTCAAGAATGTGCTTGCAGTCAGCAAATCTCAGGGATGAGTAACATCTCTCTACAGGACATAGAGCAGGCTTGCTTACTGCTTGCTATAAAAGCAGGGGATTCCCCCAAACCCCAGTTCCTCAGCTGTGATGCAAACACACTGAATGTGTCGCATTTGCCGGGCCATATCACATTTCCTCTCTGGAACTTATGGGCAAAGGCACCAATGCAGATATGCTGATACTCACACTACTCATTGAGCCATGAGTAAAAAGTCCTTTTTCTCTGACCTGTCAGCATACAGGAAATAGTAACAAGTTAAATAATTATCTTGTAAGTAGAGTAAGTCAAATCCTGGACCAAACAATCACAGTTATTGTAATAGTCACGTGTGAAAACTCCATCATCTGTGGGTCTGATTCTATTGTCTGTTTTTTTTCCCTCTTGGTCCTGTTTCTTCATATGCCTAGAGGTGTTTTTTGTTTTTGATTTTGTTTGTTTTTGGAAAGTCATCCATTATCTGTGAAAACTAGTCAAAGCTGTAGATCATGGTTCCTTCCTCCAAGGCGCTTTACTCTCTCTCTTCTGATAGGCAACCTATGTTGAGGCAAATCACATTAATCCAACCAGATACAAAGCTGAAGTTTTTATATGTCTCTGTATATCTCTGGTACATATCTACTCCTAGAGTGTAGCTCTCCATGTATCCCAAGTGAAAGCCTGGAATATTTACTGGGGCCCTCTCCTCCTTGGCACTGATTTCCTGTTTTTGTCTCTTAAGCACCTTGAGATTGCCAAAACCCCTTCTCTGCTTTTAAATTGCTTTCTACTAGGATTTTTAGATTTTTTTCCCAAATACAGCTTACTAATTAGGTCAATGCCTCTTGGGGGAAATCTGGTGAAGTCTGAGCTTACTTTTCCTTGCCATTCTTCTTTCCAAGATTTTCACATCTCCTCTTCTACCTACCTAGGTAATCTCAAACTCCAATTTTGTTTCTCCAACCCCAAACCAAAAGTTTGACTGGCTTCTCTGTGTTTTATTTATGGCTGGTTTCTACATTTTTCACCCACTAAAAATACCCTAAGGGAAAAAATTGGCCTACCTCTCTGTAAGTTCCTTCTTTCTGGATCATTTGCCCCTCAAGTCTTGGTTGTCTCAGAAGTTTTTTAGTGTCCTCAATTTGATTTTTTAAAATATATTTAATCTTTTTTTCCTCATATTTTCTGGAAAGTCATTAGTCTAACACAAGCCACAAACCAAGTAATCGTTTCTGTGCACCAGGCATCATCAGTGTGAATTTTCTGAATAATTGCTGAAAAGATGAACTCAGGCTTTACCAGCTCTGCATTTGGTAAGTGCAGCTATTAATAATGTGACCATTTGATTCCTATTTTCCCATTGTTTTATGTGTTTCTTCCACAGGAACCCTACAGGGAGAAGGGATAATTATCAGGGAAAGATCTGGGCATTTCTGGAACCAAAAGCTCACCTCTAAAATATCCAGCTTCTATTAAATTTCTTGTCACTACTCATGTGCACACCTGAGAATAATAATAATCAATAATACTGAATCCATACAAGACACCAAACATTGGGCTGACAATTTTAGATAGGGTATCTCAATTAACCCTCCCATTAACCCTATCCTATGAAGTGGGTACAATTACCCACCCTCCTAAAATTGAGGCAGAGAAGTTAAATAACTTGCCTAATGATAAGCATATAGCTAGTGTCAGTGCAGGGATATGAACAAAAGCAAAATGACCCAGAGCCTACTCCTCACAGCTCTAAAAAGTCAGTGCTTCTCAAACTCTTGGTATTAAAGGACTGGTTAATTATTTTTCATTTTCAAGAAATCCTAGACCAACCTTTATATAGCACATTAAAAATAAATTATAAAAATGAAGTATCATAAAATGCAAGTGATTTTCTTTTTCAGCAAACATAAAATTAATCTGTCAAATTAATGATGTAAAAATGTCTAAATGCTTACTGATCTCATTGTAGAGCAGATGAGCACTCATCTGACTGGCATTGTGGGCTGCAGCCACTTTGGCTATGAATTCTGTATTCCGCCTGTAACATTTCAGTATGAAACAGAGCCTGGAAAGGAAGTGACCTCTGTCGGGTGAAATTTTTCCCAAAACCAAGGTCTAATCATGATATCTTCCTGATCAGTCTTCAGTAGTTTCAGCTGTCTTCAAATGATTTCACACTCCTTATTGGATGTCAAAAACCCTATGTAAGTTGGGCCTAACCAACTCTTCCAAACCTATTTCCTATTACAGTCTCTCTAAATTCCAGGCTCTACTGAATGATTCACTGTTGCTTTCAAGCAAACTGGATTTTCACATTTAGGTACCTACTTTCATGCACCTTTCCATCTACTCATGTCCATATATATACTTGTGTCCATGTCTTAAGGTCTTTTCTAGCTATTAAAATCATAAAGGCCCACATCAATCCTTAAATGTATGGCAGAAATGTATAAGTGAAATAATAGCAATTAAAACTGAAAAGCAGAATACATAAATATTGTATGTTCCATGAATGCTACCACATTAAAGTGTATGATACAGAAATAAAAGTGAAAAGAGACTGTCATTAGATATCCAGAATGGGAACTTTGCACTTTACATGAAATCATGTTTTTCTCCACTGTTAAACTTATAATAAAATGGTTAAAATAAAAAATAATAAATCCTATCCAATTTTAGTGGCCTATATTGGATGTATATAGGGTCCAGTTAAACACTGGAGCCCATTCCAGTATATGGAGTCATATACTGCACTGATTTTTCCTCCTGAGGGCCCAAGGTCCCCAAAATTAGATCCACTCACCTCATCGCTTTCCCCCCATCTCCATCCAGTCTACTTCCCCAGATGCAAAGTGGTCAACCAAATTCAGCAGAAATGTGTGATCCTGCCACATGGCTTGTGGTTCTACAAAATCATGGAAAGTCTTTTCCTTTCTTAGTGTTTAACTACAGGTTCCTAAGGGAACAAAAGGTGAATTTCAGAAAGGTTTAAGACATTTCAAAATATTCTGTTAGTGGTGATCTCTGGCCGATATTCAGTGGTGTGCTAGAGCCAGCTCACACTGACTCAAGAGAGTCAACAGGGAGACCACTTCTTGCATCCATGCTCAGCAATGTCATGTTGCAGTTTTCAGTCAGGCATGGAGGAAGTATTTATACCACAAAGACTGGCAAAAGCTAAAAAGCAGGGCTTCTCCCACCCCCTCCCCCAAAGAACTGGTTTGTTGAACATTTACCAACATTTCATTGTACATTGATTTATATCTGGGGCTGGGACTACTGCCTTGAATAGTCTGCAAGCTAAAATTCTCTCACACTTGCTTAGAAAAACTCACCTTAAACCAATACCAACAATTCCTTTCTTGCTTTCTTCCTCTGAACACTCTATCATCATTGAGTTTGTACCATTCATATGTTGATCCCATATTGCTTGGTACTGGGTGTAATTGATATGTCTGCCTGACAGATTAATATGTTTTATTAAATCAAAAATGCAGTCTATTTTGCTTTACATTCCCTACAGAACTCAGAACAGCACTTTGCATGCAGTATGTATTTAATAATAATTGTTGAATAAATGAGTTGCAAAGTGAAAATAGTTTCTGGATAAGTTCCAAATTAAAGGCAAAAGAAATGTTAGTGCTCTCTTGGGATAAGACAGTAATTCAGTGTGTCTTAATTGTCAAGTTTAAGAAAGATGGAAGGTTCCAAGTATGATGCATTAATTCAAATGAAGGAGGACCCCAAGTAATTTGGAAATGTGACTGACAAGAACTAGACACCATATCAGGAAAGCATAAGAAAAAGTGAGACAGAATAGAAGCTGTAGCCAAAATAAAGTGAATCTATTTTCAAATGCAGCCTAAATTAAGCACCAGGTAGGAAACCAAATAAGAAAATACTTGGGAATTGTCCTCCAAATGCAATGTATTATTACTGGTATTCTTTTTTTATTTAGTTTACTGTCGGACTTAATCATTATCGATAATGTGTTCAAGAATATCCTGGGAAATGAAGAGACATTCTGGGAAAACAAACCAAAACAAGAACAAAAATAAAATAAAGCAAACAAGACCAAGAGAGGCAATGTCAAATGCTACATAAAATCTAAATGAGAAATGAAAAAATATTCATATATTCACATGAACTTGAGTATAATGTTTCACTCTGGGACCAATTACCGCAAAGAAGGAGCAGAAAATGAAAGCAATAAACTATTTTTTAAAATAGGAAAAGATGTATAACACAAATACAATTAGATGAGATTTATATGAACCAAGAAGGCAATTTCCAATGAAGGAATAGAGAGCAAAGATGGTCTTAGAATGCAGAAAATGGAAACTTCAAGGGGAAAAAAAAATGGTGCAAAAGTTTACAAAGTCCTGAAATTTTGAGCATTTTATCGACTACTTTCTGTATATTATTTCTTAAATAGGAACATGCCTCTCTGAGCTGAGAAAACAAGTTCTCAGACGGCAGCAGCAGTATCTTACCCATCCTGGTCTCCTACTCGGAGTCTGGGATGATGCCCCACACTCCATAAGTGTCCAATAAACCCCATGTCACTTTGGCAATGCTCCCTGACACTCTAATTCTATTGATTTGTCTTTGCACACATCTCTCCCCTCTCATGGAGTAAGGTAAAATGGCCAGAAGAAAAGCATCTGAAATAACCTTTCTACATCTTTTCATCAGTGCATGCACATCTCCTCTTTAAAACTGGCCAGCACTCACCTTCTTGGAATATATTTATTTAATATTCTGAGAAACTGCATTTAGGTGAAAATGTCTAAATCATGTCTGAATCAACCATTAAACAAACACATACAGACACTGTGCTCAAACTAATAAAGACAAAGCAAAAAGAACACCTGTAGAACCAAAAATTTCTCGAGGGCCCATACTTGTAGCTCAGTATTTGCCACATGAAATTGGTTGAAAACAAAATTTGGACCATATTCTCCTACCTCACTGAAACTTTCTATGCTTCCATTTTTATTTTTGATTCTCTCTCTCCTTTTACTCACTTTGAAGTCTGATTTTCCTTCAGGTGTAACCGTGGGCATCCTCAAAGTTTGAGACCCAGGCCATCTGCTCTTCGCTGTTCAATGTCTCAACCTCATTAACTCCCATGATACAAGTACCAACTGTGAAAACGAGTCCCAAAGCTACAGTCCAGCTTTGACAACCTGCCCTGTAACAAGTCCCGTCTATGCAGGTACCTACAAAACACCTTCATGGATGTCCCTAAAACACACAAAGCCTCATAAGCTGAAATCTGAGTTTACTTTACTCTCCCAAAACAACCTTCCCAAAATGTCCTTTAGCACAAGAGCCTCATCATACTCACAGGCTTCAAGTTTTAAGCACCTGGAAACATTTGTAAATCTCCTTTGTCTAACATCTGATTTTTCATAAGATACTATGTATACAACTTTCTGTGTGTGTGTGTGTGTGTGTGTGTGTTTATGGGGGTGGGGAGAGTGAGAAATGGAGAGGGTCTATTTTAGATCCTTTTTTTAAAAACAAAATTTTAATCATAGCCCTCAACAGCTAATGGCTAAAGACCTGAAACAATATACAAGTGGGTTTCCTTGCCTCTGGGCTCTCCCAGCTTTAGACAATCTATCTTAAGTCAAGTTCACTAAAAGCAGAACATGAGGTGGAATTTCTTGTTCAAGTGATTGACTGAGAGGTTACTCTCAGGAGAAGGGGAGTGAAGAATGTAGGAAACAGAAGAGGTAAAACGGTAAAAAGAACATGTCCTCAGCTGGACACTAGCTTGGGTTTGATACTTGGGAGCAGCAATCACAAGACAAAATTGGTTTCATCTTGAGGTGTGGCGGCTGCCCTTTTGTAAGCCTTTGCTGGCCGTATGTCTGGCAGGTGGTGTGTTTTACCTCCCATTGGGGTCAACTGGGCAGGGCTAATTCTCTGGAGACCGGACAGCTGTGGGTTGTAACCACATCATGGCAACTGGGGATGGGTGCACCTGTTGGGGAGGGGATCTAGCAGGCCACCAACAGCATCCATCACAACACCAGTGGTTCTCAAAGTGTGGTCCCCAGACCAGGAGCACAAGAAATCACCTTGGAACTTGTTAGGCGTGCAAATTCTTGGGACACACCCAAGACTTACTGAATTAGAAATACTGGGGGTGTGGCCCAACAATCTGTGTTTTAACAAGCCCTCCAGGGATTTAGATGCACATAAAGTTTGAGAACCACTACACTATAGGTCTGTCTTAGTTTGCCACAGGGCTGCTGATGCAAACTACCAGAAATGGGTTGGCTTTTACAATGGGCATTTTATTTAGGGTAAACTTATAGTTCCAGGACAGTGAAATATCCAAATCAAAGCACTGTCAGAGGTGCTTTCTTACCAATCCTGGTGTCCTGCCCCATGGTGAAGATGGCAAGGTCCTTGCCTTCCCCTCCACAATTTACCATCTCCTGGAGCTCAGCTGTAGGCAACCAGGCATAGGGTTTGTCTCTTTCCAGGCCTTCTCTCTGCCTTGGCAGCTCCATTTTCTTCCCTTCAGCTATGGACTATCAAGCATATGGCTCATCTCTTCAGCCTTTATCCTTCAGGCAAGATAAAAAAATGGTGGCTTCCTTTCTCTGTGTGTCACTCTCTGTGTCTCTGATCAAATATATATATATATGTGTGTGTATCTATATATATATATACACACACACATAATATATATAAGAGGGTGGAGACCCAGCTTGAGTCATGCCTCACTGAAATAGTCCAGTCAAAAGGGCCCCACACCCACAGGAATGTATTAGTCCAAGAACATCATCTTTTTCTTTTTTGATTCATAAAATAACTTCAAACTGTCACACCATCCAATGCAGAGCCCATAAATATTGCAAAAATTTTAGGAGAAGAAAATGAATATTTATTGAGAGTATACTATAGGCACTTGGCACGTTAACTCATTGAGTCATCATAATGAGCTAATCATTAACATTGGAAGAAATTGTTCAGAGCAATTAAATAATTTGGTTTGACTTACAAAGAGATTACATCAAGAAGCAAGATGCAAATCGTCTGCCTTGAAACTCCTGATCTTTCTAATGGCCATTCTGCTAATCTCTGCTTTTGATTAGACAGTTTAATCCATTTATATTTAAAGTAATTACTGATAATGCCAGACATACTTTTATGTTGTTACTAATGTTTTCTATTTATTTTATTAATGAAAAGTGCATAGTACAAGCCTTTTATCCCAATCCAAGTACTCAGTAAAAGCAGACATACTTTTGCCATTCTACTATTTGTTTTGTGTGACTTTTATACCCCATTTTTGTCTCTTATTCCTTCCATCACTGCCTGCTTTTGTATTTAGTTGATCTTTTGTAGTGAATCATTTAAAATCTCTTTCTATCTCTTTTTGTGTATATATTTTAGATATTTCCTTTGTGATTACCATGGGGCTTAAATTTAACATCCTAATTCTACAGCAATGTAACTTCAATAGCATACATAAACTATATCATTATACCTTTCACCACCACCCCCTTGTGTTGCTCTTGTCACAAATTACATCTTTGTACACTGTATGCCCAATACCCTAGATTTATAATGTTTATATGCATATGTATTTTAGATCATGTAAGAATAGAGTTATGGGGGGCAGATGTGGCTCAAATGGTTGGGCATCCACCTGCCATATGGAGGGACCTGAGTTCGATCCCCGGGACCTCCTGGTAAAATAAAAATATAGCAGGTGCGCATGCCGACAGACCCTGAATCCGGGGGTGCCAGGCCCCGCCAACCTACACAGCAAGATGTTGACACAACAGGAGAGAGACGAGACGTGCCAAAAAAATCAGGAACTGAGGTGGCACAGGTGGCAGAATGCCTCTCTCCCACATCGGAGGCCCCCAGGATCGAATCCTGGTGAAGACAGGAGGAGAAGGATGAGGAGGGGGCTTGAAACAGACACACAGAATTGCTCAGCAAATGGGCACAAAACAGCAAATGGTGGGGGGAGGGGGGGAGGGTTAAAATGGATAAAGTAAATAAATTATATAAATCTTTAAAAAAATAAAAGAATAGAGTTATAACCCAAAAATAAAATAGTACTGGTGTTTATATTTACCATTGTACTTATCTTTACCAGAGAACTTTATTTCTTCATACAGTTTCAAATTACTGTCTTGAAACATTCACCTGAAGAACTCTCTTTAGCATTTCTTGTACAGGTGGTCTGGTGGTGATGAACTCCTTACTTCTTGTTTATCTGGGAATATCTTAATCTCTCCCTCATTTTTGAAGGACAGTTTTTTCCAGATATAGAATTATGGATTGATATGTTTTTTTTTCTTTCAGCACTTTAAATATTCATCCTATTGCTTTCTCATCCACATGGTTTCTGATGAGAGATCAGCACTTAATTTTAATGAGGCTTCCTTATACATGTTGTGTTGGTTCCCTCTTACTGCTTTCAGGATTATCCTTTGTCTCTGTCATTCAACTGTATATTAGTTAGCATTCTCACTAAACAGAACTGATAGAAAATATGTATGTATATATATGTAATTTTAAGAGATTTATTACAGGAATTGGCCCACATGACCATGAGTTCCACAAGTTGGGAACTCAATGTTGATGCTGAACTCCCAAGAAGAAGCTGGCTGGCTGAACATAAGGCAGAAATTCTTCTTTCTGGCTGCTAAAAGAATGCCAACTGATTGGATGAGGAAATCCCTATCATTGCTGAAAGCAATCTTGTTTATTGATTGCAGATGTAATCAACCATAGATGCAATCAACTGACTAATGATTTAAATCCATGAAATATTCTCAGAGTAACAATCAGTACAGTGCTTGCTTGACCAAACTAAACATCATAACTTAGCCAAGTTGATACGTGAAATTAACCATTACAAACATTTTGATTATAATATGTCTTGGCATGGATCTCTTTGAGTGTATTCTATTTGAAGTTTGTTGAGTTTCTTGGATGTGTATATTCATGCATTTCAAAAATTTGGGAAGTTTCCAACCATTATTCAAATATTCTTTCTGTATTTTTCTTGCTTTCTTTTCCTTCTTGAACTTCAGTAATGCATATTAGAAGATTTGATGGTATCCCACAAGACTCTTAGGCTTTGTTTACTTTTCTTCATTATTTTTTCTTTCTGTTCCTCAGGATGGATAATTTCACTTATCCTATTCACGTTCATTTATTTCCAGCTCCAATCTGCTGTTGAGCCACTCTAGGGAATTTTGTATTTCTTTTACTGTACTTTTCAGCTCCAGTATTTCTGTATGGTTCATTTTAATACTTTCTATTTCTTGAAATTCTCATTTTGTTCCTATATCATTTTTCTGGTTTCTGTTAGTTCTTTATCTGTGTTTTCCTTTAGCAATTTGAGTGTATTTAAAACAGTTTTTAAAAAATCTTTGGTATATCCAGTGGCTTATCTTCTTCACTGAGGGTTTCTGTTGTGCTATTTTGTACCTTGCAATGGGCCATCTTTACTAAATTTTTGTATGCTTTGTTATTTTTTTACATTGAAATATGGACATTTGAGGGTTTTTTAATGTGTTAACTCCAAAAATCAGATTCTTCCCCTATTTAATCAGTGATTTTTTTCCAAACTATTTATGTAAAGACTGTATCTCTTGATATATGTAGAAGTCTCTATTCCTTCAGCTTCTTTCAGCTAGTGTTAGAGAGTTCCTTGAATACTAGGAGCTAGAAAAAACAACAAAAATGCCTTTCTTTGTCTTTGCAGATTGGCTCCATGCTGGCTCATTTCTTTAGTGCTTAGTCAGCCTTACAGTGAGCTGGAAGAACAGCCCAAGACAAAAACATAGGGTCTTCTCAGGTCTTCTCTGTGCATACATCTTGTCCTGGGCATGTGCATGTAGCCTTATCAAATGCCCCCTATAAGCAGATACTGCACCCAACTTTCTACAGGATATTTGCAGGCTTTCCACAAGTTCCCAAGCACTATTGTATTTCTCACGAGGTAATCCTTTACCCAGGAAGCTGTGTGTTGATTGTTTTCTTATGGTATTTTAAGGACTCTGCCAGCTCCAGGACCAGCATGACAAGAGTCCAGGACCAGCACGACAAGAGTCCTGGATCAGTCCTTCAGGCTGCCATCCAATGGCTTGGAACAGGCATACATGTGCCTCAGTATGTGCACAGGATTACTCTGTTCCTTCCAGAATCCAAGTCCAGGGACCTGCATTGAGAGTGTGGGCTGGTGCTGCATCTAGCTGAGCCAGGAGGGGGGTGGGGCAGGGCTAGTAAAGTTGCTTTGAGGTTTTTATACCACTTTTAAGTTTTGGCATTTTCTAGATTTGGCACTTGCTCAGTTACTGAAGACTTTAACTGTTTTCCAGAGTTCTGAGAAAAATTGACTCTGCCAGTTTCTTCAGCTATTTCAATGTTGCTGTGTGAGAAAGGAAGCCTGAAGTTGCTCACTCTGCCATCCTACATATGCCCCCTCATTATGAATATTTCTTAAGTACCATATGATATTTTCTCACTGATCACAAACCTGTAGTAACTATTTGTTAGCACCTATAATATTAAAAAAATAAAAACTCCTAGGTTAACAATAAATGCTTTCCATCAAACTAAACACTTTCTCTTCCTCCAAAGATCCTTTTCAGCAATCCCTCTTTCTTTATGGCTATTATTCATCACAGAGTCACAAGTATTGAAAAATAATGTAGTGGTTAATTAAGCTAGCTTCTTCCTTTTTTACAAATGAAACAGAGGCCCCAAAATGATAAGCATCTTAACCAAGATTACACAGCTTACAGTCAAGTCTCCTTTCTAGTCTAATGCTTTTGCTAATGCATATAAAGGCCAATTTCCCTCCTAACTAAGTAATGCTTTATAATGCCTAGCCATAACTTAATCATTCCTACCTCTTTATATTTGTGCTTGATTTTTTAAAACTCCAATGAGCTTATCTGCCCAACAGTTTTCCAATTTATTTTTATTATCTCATCCAAGAACCTTTCCATGACAAGTGTAAGATATTCTGTTATAATTTATCACATATCTACTATCTCCTCCCATCTTCATGGGAAGAGTACATTTCCTTGCCCCACTGATGTTTGATTGAATAATGGAATATAAAGAGATGTGATATTATGCTGAATGGAGGAAAATGGGTTGACTTGGCCTCTAGCACTCCTGCTATCCACTATAATAACAAGTCTCAGATACGAGGTACTCCTGGGTCCTAGACAGAAAAGACACATAGATCAGACCTAAACCTTACCCTCAGCCTAGAGTCAAGCTACATCTAACCTGGAAGTGCTGCCCCTGGCCCACAGACCTGTAAGAGAGAAATGAATCCTTGTTGAAATAGCATTCTGGATTATTTTTTATGCAGTACTGCGTAGCAAACAATACTGGCTAATACCACTAGTATCATTAAGCAGTTTAATAACACCATTTGAGAACCTTGTTAGAAATGTTTTCATTTTACTTGTTGATGTATTTCTCTAGTTTTTAAGAAAAAATAATTTATAATATGGCATTCTCTATTTTTGAGGGTGTTCTGTTTCCCTATCAAAATTGTTAGCTGGTTGAGATCAAAGGATATATTTTCTTTGGTATCACTCCCCAGTGCTATGGACATGGATTTAAAATTAGTTAAGCAAACAGTTAAGGTTATTTATGAAATGAGAGTTGCATATAATTGATACTAAAAAGAAAAATAAATAAAGTTCCAAGATCCAAGCATACCCTCTAGTCATCCAGGATCCAATATCAATCTATCAATCTTATTTTTCACTGGCCTCAATCTTGAATCCTATAACAACAACTGTTTACTTCTCACACACATCTGAACCCTTCCACCTTTTGTCCAACCTGTAAAGTGGAGAAAGGTGTAGGCACCTATAAGTCTGCATGTAATGTCAGACTTGATATCATCATGTGGCAACATTGGGGCTTCACCATCATATCTGTGCACAGAGCTCTCAGAGTCTTCGGTTGTGACTTTCCAATGACTATTTAGAAACCTCCACCTGGATCACCTACCAGCACCTCAAACTATAAATTCAAACTGACTATGCCAGTGCCCCCACCCTCCAGTGCCAGGACTAGAGTGAGGCAAGTGAGGTGCCCAGGGCACAGCATTTAAGGAGGTATTCACTCTCCGGGTCTGCCTCTTTAAATTCTGTGTTGTAGGTTCCTCACTCATCTCACCCTAATCTTAACCCTGCCACTCTCCCCTTCCAAACAAAGCAAACCACAAAACCCCACTGCTCCTTCTTTCTCTAAATCTGTTCATCTTCCTGCCTCCATTCTTTCTATTAGTAGCCCAAGCTTAAAACTTCAGTGTTATCTATCTATTAGCTTCCACATCCAAGTGAAAAAATCTCATTGATTCTTCCATAATGGGAAGAAGAGAAAGAAAAAGGAGATGGAGGAATAGCAGCCTGAGCGTAATGGTCAGGCCGCTGGAGACCAAGCACATCTATGCACTATACAAACACTAACTTGCTTAATCTTCACAATGACCCTATGAAATAGGTGCTGTTATTGGCCCATTTTACAGGTCAGGAAACTGAGGAAAGGGAAATGGTATAATGTAAACAAAGCCAATGGCTAGAATATAACCACAGCCCAGCTCCAAAGGCCATGGTCTCCTCATATCTGTGGGTGACATTTCAGAGGTTTGGCTGCTTCTGCATCTCCCCACTACGGGTTCCCTGATTTCCACAGGAATCCCTGTAGCTTTGCCCTAATACCATTGTACTGAATTGCAAAGGTCTCTTGATATATCTCGCCTCCTAGGTGGAGGGGCCAACTATTACCTGGTCCACACGAAGAGCTGGTAACAAGAAGTTCCACCAACATCAGCTAATGGATAGATTATGAAGCCCTAATGCAGCTCTCAACACCCATGTCTGACCTGTTGTTCTGGTCTCTTATCAAACTCCCATTACCACCTCAGTTCTCTCACCCAGATGCAGCTCAGAGCTCTCTTTGTGTGGACCAGCTCATCCTGGCATCGCAGCCCCCACGACCTATCCCCAGTGCCTCTGTTCCACTTCTCTCTGGGTTCACTGCATGCTCCACTCAAGCAACTGCACTCTGTCTCTTATACCTGCCTGAACTTTCAATTCCCTCACCTTTAGTGGCCTGCCTCACCTTGACCACAGGTGCAAATCCTTCCTCCCCTGAAGGCCCAGTTCACATCGCACCACCCCACTTACCCTAACATTCCCTGTGAGTCCTCAGCTAAGTGCCCTCTTCCCTCCTCTGGGCCCTGGTGGCACAATTCTGTGGCTTCAGTGTGTGAGTCTCTATGCCTATAGCATCCCTCTTGAGTAGACTGACTCCCCATCTCCTTATTCCTCTCTAAGCTAGGATCCATGTCCAATCATCTTTGTCATCCTGAAGCACCTAGCACAGTGACTGCAAAGAGTAGACATTCAATAAGTATTTCCAAATGAGTAAGTGTTCTTAAAACTGGCTTGCTTTTGTAAGGTATTTGCTGTTTGCTTGATCTAAAGGAGCCGGGTAACAGTGAGCAGCAGATCCATCCTGAGAGCACACACCCACCAGCTTCCCATCTACAGATGTTGCCCATTGTAGAGCAGCGCGCTGCCCTGTTTGGGCACTGGTGCCAAACAGAAGGTTCTCTTGGCAGGAGCATCACACACGCTGTGCTCTGCAGGCTGTGCATCCGAACCAGCTCCTCCACTGGCAGACAGATCTTCTCGGTATTGGCTTGCCCCATCCTCCACAGGCCTCCTGCCACCCCAGCAGATGGTCACAGGTATAAATATGCTGGTAGCAAGCATGCACGTCAGGTTGGAGCTCTCCACGCAAGATTTGTCTCTTGTACATGGCATCACCCCATCCAAACAGCAAAAGCACACTGCTGTGTTATGTGAGGTGTTGCAGAGGAATTACCCTCACATTCTAATTTTGGAATCCTTTAATTAAAGTGTCCCAGTCCCAGAGATGTGGGTGAGAGTGAGAAAGAGCTGTAAGGATACGCACTGACTAGTGGCATCCATGGAGCTGGAGACTGATGTTTTCTCCTTCCAGGTGGAGCTCAGATTTAAGACATGTTTCTAGACAGCAGCTTAATCCATAACCTGGGACTTCCACAACTGCCGGTGAAGCCACAGGATAAAAGGCAATCCTCTCTGGGACTAGAATGTCTCCACACACAGGGAAGAATAAAAGTTTAAATTCTTCCCATCTGAGCCCAGATCTACAAACCATGCCCCCAGAGCACAGATTCACAGAGAAGAATGCATTCAGCATCCCGTCTTATAGCCTTGTTGCAGCTATGTCAGAATCCAGCCGACAAGCTTTATTGACTCAGGTTGTCTTGGTCATTTGACAGAACAGGATGGCTAGACGATGCTGTCAGTCATGGGAGAAGCCACCGCGAACTTCGGTGCATACTACATTTTTAAAAGCCTGAAATTGTCCAAGAAATAAAACCGCCTGCGACTCTAACTCACTTAAATTCTGATTTCTTTAGAGATGTCGAAGACAGATAGGAACTGTATTGATCTACTTGCTCAGTAGATCACACAGGCCATTTCTTCTGCAGGGATTTGTTTTTTGTTTTTAGTTTCTAAACACAAAAATACCTGTGACTCATTTGGATCACAAGAAGTGCAGTAAGAGCTTCCCAATCGGTCATCTGCAGATGCCAAAGAGTTACAGGACGGCTGGAAAGCTATGTTGTGGAAAACAGATCACCTGGCAAATCAACTGTCCAAAAGCCAGCAAATACCCCAGTTGCTGGACCAATATGCTGCCCAGTCCTGGAAGAAGGTCAGTCTCAGCAATGGGTTATAAGTGTCCATTCAGAGCTGTGACATTTGGAACCTGAGAGCCTTGAAGGCTTCGAGCTTTGCTGCTCATTCTAAGGGTGCCAGGTGCTTCTCTGTAGATAAAATCCATCCTGTCCCTTTATTGTCTGCCATTTAAATGTCACTCCTTGTTTCCAGACAGCTCCAGACAGGCTTGACTAGGGATTAAGTATCCATCATGAATGCTGGCTCAGAGACACTGAAAAAGAGTAAGACAAAAGAGAAAAGGTTCAAACATCTGCTGTAGAAGGGATATCTCACTGTGACAGCTCTGGACATTACGTTTATTAAACAATGGGACGTTACAACTCTACAGTGCACCAGAGGTGTACTTGAAGCATCAACTAC
This sequence comes from Tolypeutes matacus, assembly GCA_026826555.1. Classification (NCBI taxonomy): domain Eukaryota; kingdom Metazoa; phylum Chordata; class Mammalia; order Cingulata; family Chlamyphoridae; genus Tolypeutes; species Tolypeutes matacus. Next base: position 23,700,656 of record JAKSZT010010858.1, on the reverse strand, counting down.
AAAGAAGACATTCAATAATAACTCAAACCTAATCCTCTGGGACTAGTTTTACATAAAAGCTTTTCAAGAAATTAGCATCTAATTTTATTTGCTACATATGCATTTCCGGAGCTTCAAAAGTATCTGGGACCCACTGGTTTTTCAAGTTAGAATTAGTCCTTGAATGACTTAATTGTAGATCATAACTGTGTTCAAACTCATTTTTGCTGCCAGAATTTTTTTCATTTTCCACTCTTTCTGGCAGAAAGTCACTACAATGTTCATTTGTCTGGTAGCAGGATAAATGGCCAACTCCTGGCATGTACAAGCTGAGGAAGCTGTAATTTGCTCCCCGTTTCCCTTGAAGGTCACTAAATAATGTTGTGATTGAAACCAAGTGCCTCCTATAAATCTTTGGAGAACTGTGATTTTCTAAGAAAGTAGATAATTTGGAGGTAGGATATGTTGACCTGTGCACACAGAGTGAGTATGTTAAACAATTATAAATTGTTTCCTTTCATCTGTCTCAGAAGTAATCTACAGTGAAATTTCAAAATATAAATCTCCTCTGAAATGAGACAGCCAGGAAGTAGCCCAAGAAGATTGGAGGATTTGTCCACAACCCTGACACCCCTGAACAACTTCTGAAGTTGACAAATGAGACAGATTTTTAGCCTTGGCTTGATTTGAGCTGGTGGGTTCTATCTATGGCTTCCTTCTTGAGGGAAAAAAATATGTCTCATTTATCCCCTTGGCATCATTCCCAGTCAATGAACAAGAATGAAACTTCTTCCAGGTAACCACCTCAGAGTTTTCTAGCTGAGCTAGTTGGTGTTAGAGAATGTTTTTGGCATTGGAAAACATGAGATAAAAATCACTCTTTGGCTTTGTGCTTAGGAGGGAAGGCGGGGCAAGTAGGACAAAGTAATCCTGCCTTGGTCTCTCCCTGTCTCTGTGCCCTTTGGCATTTCAGAATGGAAATTGTGTTTATCCCTGGATGCACATGAGAACAATGGAGGTCTCTAGGTTCTTTGATCGGGGGCTGCTCAAGGTATGTCTGGAGTTGGGGAGCCACACAGTGGCTGCTGGTGGGGAAGGAAAGAGAATGCAAGCATACGTGAAGCAGAAGAATTGAGGCAGGGTTACCAATAACAGAAGGTCATAACAGAGAAAGATGAGCAGGCAATGGTTCTGACGAGTACTGAACCCCCAAATCTACCTCTCTAATTTCTGTTGGTCTAAGCTGAAAGAATTCTACTTGTAGTCATCTTTCATTCTGATCTAATTAATACAATCTCCCAAACACAGTTGACCACAGCCCGCATCTTTCTTCTCAGGCAGAGGGGTCAAGGCTCTACCTGCCAGAGTTAGAATGGAGACAGAGCTTGGTGGAGGTACCATGAGACTCCAGATTCAGGGACACCCCAAACTACAGAAGCAAAAAAGCCATCAGAGGCCCATTAGCTAAGAAGAAATTATGATGGATTTGCCAAACTAAAAGGACAAGAAGGTAGTATCAGGCATAAGACAAGAATACATTAATTGTAAAATTGGATTCAACATAAATATCTAAAAAGTAGGGAAAGAAGACAAATGTGATAGAGTCAAACAATGGAACAGCATTCAAACATGAAAACAAAAGTTTTAGTAAATATTTTCTCTCTCCAAAAGGCTGTTCGTATTTGTGTGGGTGGGCATCCAGCTCATTTCAAACAGAGTTGAGAGCCCTACCTAAAAGGATTTGAGTGGCTATTTTCTCAATTTTCTCAAATAATACTCTCAGACACTCACACTTCATAATGGGTCTAGCTAGTGCCTGCCTGTACCACTCCGTATGCATGGGAAAGAAGTTGATTCATTGCAGTCTACGAATGTCTTCAGGTGTTAGGGTCTATTTTTTCCCCAAAACCGCAGTTAACATGTTCTGAAAGGTATTAATAGCCCTCACATTCTCATTGGTATCAAGGGCAACTTTCTCCTATTTTTTATAAGTATTTTCTAGTTTTTTGCTTGCTTGTTTTTACAATGAGCAAGTGATTAAAAAAATAATAATGAATATATATATATATATATATACTTTTCAATAAGAAAGAATGGGATTTACTTTTTATTTTTTTAAAAGAAGGCCATGACTTCCAATTCCAATAATGGGTTATTAGAACCAAACCTCCAGATGAAACTAAAAATGTTGGAAAAATATCTCCTTATAAGAACTTTAAAACTGACAAGATAGTAAAGAATAACCAAACCAAAATCCAAAGGATAGCTAAAATTCAGACAAGCAAGCACAAGAAACCTAAGCTGCTCTTGACCTGAGGACACTTGCTTATCCTGGAAAACTCTGGCATTGCTTTTGCTGCCTCCCCTGTGTAGCATGAAGGACAGAAGTCAATGCCTATGTTCTATAGCACCTGCAGGATCTGTAGGAGACCTTCTAATGGGAATCTGGGGCTGTAAAGGATTACAACCTTAGAGCAGCAGTGAGCTGTAAGTAAATTCTTCCCACACATCCATGCAGGAGACTGGAGAGGAGATTGCCTAGGCCCTGGATGGAACAAGTGGTAAAGGAAAATGTGTCCCTAAGAAATTCTAGCCATTGACTAACCTATACAGAATTGCCTGGGAGATCAATGTACCTGAGTTATGAATGTGGTTATGGTGAGCCCAGACTAGAAGCACTTCTAGAAATTTGGTAGTAACATATGCAAAACCTCTCTAAATAAATCACCATTTTAATGGCTCTCAAAATACCCCCACAATAAAATTTCAGGACCAATGAGCAGCACACAAATAACCAAGAATACAGGAAAAGTAATCACCATGAGCAAATTCAAGAAAAAACATTCCTGCAAGACATCAGTATTAAAATTGTCTGACATAAGTAATAAAGTAATTATGCTTGCTATGTTTATGTAGAAAATTGGAAATATTTTTAAAGTGACTTAGCAAATTTAAAAGAGGACCCAATCAAGCATCTAGAAATGAAAAATATAGCAAAGAATTTTTAAAAATAATTTCCTAGAGCTGGTGGAAAGACTGGAAGAAGGAGTAGGAGAATTCTGGAGGTAGAGGACTGTGGATGAGAAAATAATTGTGGGAGTGTTCTTTTCGCAACTATGGCAGGGGAGGGTCACTGATGGAGTGTGTCGGTGGGGGATGTGTGGGGAAGGGTGCAGCTGGGGCGTGACTCTGTGGGATACGAATGTGTTCATGTGGTCATGGGTGGAGACCCATACAATAACCAACAAAATATTAAATTTCCATCCTGGAGAGTCCTGCTCCATTCTCTAATAGAGTGGCAAGAAGCTCAAGAACACATAGGCCAAGCTCTCGATATTAATGCTTGTACCTATAAATCTTATTCTTGTAAAACTGAAACTTCGCCTAATAATATGTACTGCCTAAGTGTTATCTCCTGAAAACTTCCTTGTTACTCAAATGTGGCCCCTTCCTAAGCCAAACTCAGCAATAAACTCACTACCATCCCCCCATGTGGGACATGATTCTTGGGGATGGACCTCCCTGGCACTGAGGGATTATTACCAAGTATCAACCAGTAATGCATTTAGAAAAATACCTTGACCTAAAGGGGGAAACACTACATGCAAAAGAGTTTTTACAAATAAAAAAATAAATTAAAAAAAAAAAGAGTTTTTAGAGCTAAGAGATCTCAAAGTAAGTCGTGAGGTCATTTCAGGGGTTATGCTTATGCACGTCTCAGGTTGATCTCAATAACTGCCACAGTAAACAAAGCCTCAAACAGGGATGCTCCCGAGGGCTCCCCATGGGTGCACCTTACCTTAGAATGTATGACAACCTATTTCCCCAATATAACAGGCTCATTTATAATTTTCCTACACAAGATTCTTCTACTCCTTTTATTTGAACATATAATTAGGACTATACTCATTAAATATATGTCCCAGAGACCTAAATCTTTGGTCTGTTCATATGTCAGTTGAGCCCTGAATCTCAGCAGAGTTGCAGCCAACACCTACTCTCCAGTTCCTTGGACTTGCTCAGGACAATGAACAAAATGCTGATGATGGACAGCACCAATCCCAAAAAGCAAAAAGTATCTACAATTGCAAGTAAAACAGTTCCTTCCATCTGTCCCATAAGGTCTAAGTCCTCTTTCAATCTGAAGCAGGGTGGGCACCACCATCTCAAACTCCTCATTGAGGAATGAACAAACATAAGAAAGGAATGCATTCATGGACCAAAGTAGAATTATTATTATTATTGTAGTAATAGAAGAATTTTTAACATTGATATAGAGATAGTGGTTACCATAGGTTCTGAGGGGAGAAAGAGGAAATAATAGGTGGAACATAGGGCATTTTTAGGGCATCAGAATTTTTCTGCATGATTTTGCAATGACAGATACAGGTCATTATACATTTTGTCCAAACCTGTGAAATTTTATGGTGCAAAGTATAAACTATAATATAAACTACTGACCATGGTTAGTAGCAATGCTTCAATATTTATTCATCAATTGTAACACATGTCACCATACTGATGTAAGATGTTATTAAGAGGGGAAAAAGTAAGAGAGGGAGGGGGTGGAGCATATGGGAATCCCCTATATTTTCAATGTAAATTTTCTGTAACCTAAAAGTTCTTTAAAAATAAAGAAAAAACCCACTATACTACAAAAATAATAATTGCCAAGTTTAATGGCAGATGAGACACAGTTGAAAGAAGAACTGATGACCTGGAGGACAGAGCATAAGAAATTATCTAAGATGCAGAACAGAGAGACAAGAAGATGAACAATGTGGTAGATAGTGTGAAAAAAAATCTAACATATATTCAAGCAGGATACCAGAAGAAGAACAAAGAAAGAATGGGGTAGAGGTAGTATTTGAAAATATAATGGCTGAGGATTTTCCAGAATTAATGAAATATTTAGGAATCCCAACAAATCCCAAGCAGAGAAATAAAAGAAATCTATATAAATACCTACCATTGTAAAACCAAATAAAGAGAAAAATTAAAGGAAATGGTAAAAAATAAAAGTAAATTTAAATGAATGTTGGCTATATAAAACAATAAAAGTATCTTGTGTGGAGTGAAAAAACAATAATTCATGCAAATACATATAGTCAGAGGTGAAATAATGAAGCTAAGTATGTATGTTGTAATTTCTAAGATAACTACTAAAAAGATAGAGATCGAATGTATAATTTCAAATTTAGAAGATGAAAAAAATGGATTGATAAGAAACAATCATACCAAAACAAGGCAAGAAGCAAAAGAAGAAGAAACAAAAATAAGGGGCAAACTGAAGATGTAAAACAAAAGGTGATACATTTAAAATTTTAAATACATTTAAAATCTTTATAAAGATTACAATATACTGATAATTACATTAAATGCAAATGAATTAAATATCCCATTTAATTAATTTCCCATTGTAAGAGCATAAATTGGATTTCTAAAATCCCACCTGTATGCTGTGTATCAGACACATCCAAAACATAAGGATCCAAAGAGGTTGAATAAAGTAATTGAAAAGTATATAACATCTAAATGCTAACCAAAAGAGATATGGCATGGATCTATTAACATTAGATAAAATAGCTTTAAGGCATAAATATCACTAGATATAAAGATGGTCACCTCCTAGTTATGAAGGGTCCAATTCATCAGGAAGACATAAGCATTTTTAATTCATATATGCCTAATTAAATTGAACAAAAATATATGAAGCATAAATGAACAAATCCATAAGAAAAAATCCACCATTTTTAGTGAGAGATTTTTAACTTCTTCTATCAAAAATTACATAACAAGCAAGCAAAAGAAAAAGCAGTAAGATTTCAAAAGACTTGATAACACAATTATCAATTTTGACATATATAAAATGCTGTACTCAACAAGTGAAATATACCCTTTTCTTTTCAAACACACCAGGAAATTTCACTATAAATATGAGCTCTTTATAGGTCTATAAAAAAGACTTAAGAAATTACAAAGGAATAAAATCATAAAGAGCATGTTTTCTGACTACAATAAAATTAAGCTAGAAATCAACAAGATAACTACAAAACCTTCCCATTAAGTTTTACAAATAGGATAAAACTGCCAAAAAAAAGAGAGAGCGCTCTAGAGGTGTATAAAAAAGGAAATTTTTAAACAATTTTAACTTCACAATAACAAAAATACTAAACAACTAAATGTATGGGAAGCTGGTAAAATAACTCTGAAGGAAAGTTTATAATCTGAAATATAAATATTAGAAAATAAGTTAAGTTAAAATTAATTAACACAGCATCTTTTTTAATAAAGTAGAAAAAAACACCAAAGTAACCCCTCAAAAATGTAGATGTAGAGAAAATTGTATAAGAGTAGCAATTAGTAAAATTGAAAATGTACAATAGTTAAGAACAACAGAGCCCAAAGTTGGCTCTTGAAAATGACTAATAAAATTGACAAAATCCTTCTGAGGTTGATGAAAACTAAACAAAAAGCAAGAAAACCTAAATAATCAATACCAAGAATTAAAAGGAAGATATCACAAAAATATCAGATATTTAAAAGAATAAGAGGAACATATTATGATAACAATGTCAATAACTGAAAATTTTGTCAAAATTGAAAAATTCGCAGTGCAATATGGCACATTAAAACTAACTCAAGAAGAAATAGAAATGCTGAAATCTCCTACAACAATAAATAAATAAAATAACTACTTAATTGATAAACTTCAAGGTCAAATGGCTTCACTGACTAATTCCACCAAATATCCAGAATGAATTAATCTCATTCTTAAACAAGTTCTCCCAGAGTATAGAAAAAGAGGAAACAAACTCATTCTAAGAGAATAGCATAACAATGACATCAAAACACTGTTACAACAGTATCACAAAGAAAATCTGACTTATGGATATATGTTCAAAAATCCAAAATAAATATTAGCACATTGATCTAGCAATTTGTAAAAAATAGAGCATATAATGAACAAGTTGGGTTTATTCCAGAAATGCAAGTTTGATTTAATATTTGAAATTCAATTAATGTTCCTCTCCTCCAAATGATGCAGATTATCTCAACAGATCCTGTAAAACTGATAAAACACAATATCCATTCATGATAAATCAATCATATAAACAAAGCATAGAAGATAATTTCCTTAATCTGATAAAAGAAATCTAAACACCACTTCCTATTTGAAGTAAAAGTATGAAAGTTTTCATGTTGTGATCAGGAACAGAACAATGCTTGTTAACACTACTTATTCTTAGTATTGTATTGTAGGTCCTATCCAGCATGGTAATACAGGGGAAAAAAAGAGTGTAAGGAAAATTAAAAGGGAGAACCAAAGATATCTTTATTTGCAGTTGATATTATTATGTCTGTAGAAAGTCCAAAATAATCTAAAGATACTAAATAGAAATAATAGGCGAAACTAGTAAATTTGTTCAATAATGAGAGTCATTATCCAAAAAAAGAATTGTGCTAATACAAGGAAATATGAAAAAAATCAATTGTACTCTTAGATATTAGCATCAAAAAATTAGAAAATGGAATTTTTTAAATTCCATTTGCAGTAGCATAAAAAAAATTCCTAGGAATAAATCTAACAAAGACGCCCATGACTTCTACAATAAAAACTACAAACATTGCTAAGAGAAATTAAAGAAAATTAAATAAATAGAGATATACCATGTTCATGAATTGGAAATGACAATACAGTTTATTAATTTAACTTTGACTACAGTCAATATAGTTAAAATTTCAACACTACCAAAATAATGTAAATATTCAATGCAATCCCAATCAAAACTCCAGCACACATTTTGTAGAACTTTACAAGCTGATTCTAAAATGTATATGGAAATGCAAAAGACTTAGAATAAACAAAGCATTTTTAAACTAAGAACAAAGTTGAAGGATTTACCCAAACTGATTAAAGACAGTAATCAATACACCTTAATTTTGAGAGAAAAAATAGACATTAGGTCAAATGGTACAGAATAAACAGTCCAGAAATAGAGTACATGTATATGATTAATAGATTTTTAATAAAGTTTCAAAGCAATTCAATGTGGAAGGGAAATTCTTTTCACCAAATGAGGCTAATTAACTGAAGATCCATATGGAAAAAAGGGAACACCAACTCTTAAATCATACCTTATAAAAAATTTAACTCAAAATTGATCATAGATCAAAATGTAAAACCTGAAATTATAAAACATATAGCAGGGAATATTTGTGTCTTTGTGGTAAGCAAAGATTTCTTAGATAAAATGCAAAAAGCATGGACTCTAAAAGAAAAAAAATGATAAATTGAACTTCATCAAAATGAAAACCTTTTGTTCTTAGGTAGATGCCGTTAAGAAAATGAAAGATCAACTCAGACTGGGAGAAAATATTTGCAACACATATCTGATAAAGGACTTGTATCAAGAATGTACAATGATCTCCCCCCGAAATAAGAAGATAAAGAACTCGATTTTTTAAAAATAGACAAAGGATTTGAACACTTTCCTAAAGAAGATATACATGTGGCCAGTAAACATGTAAGTGGTTCCTTGGGAACAGGGGTAGGCCTGGATTATGAAGGAGCATGGGGAAACTTGTTGGGATGACAGAAATGTTATAATTACCATGGTGATGGTTTCATGGCTATATATACCTGTTAAAACTGATCAAATTGTACACTTTAAATATGTACAGCTTATATATATTTCAATTATTCCTCAATAAAGCTGTAAAATATCATGCATATATGTCAGTTTTACATATATATGAGAATATATCACAATAAACATAAAATAAAACTTCAAAAAATACCATAAAAAAATAGAAAATAACCAAGAATAAATCTAACAAAAGATTTACAAGACCACTTTCAAGAAAATCATAAAAAAATTTTTGAAAGGCATCAAAAGACCTAAATGAATGGATTTACCATGTTTGTGAAATGAAATACTCAATATTTTAACTATTTTAAAGGTATAAATTCTTCAAATTGATTATAGACAAAATTAAATCCCATCGAAAATGCCAGCACATTAATATATATTCATATGTGCATTTACATATTTGTGGAAATTGACAAGCTGATTCTAAAATGTATATGAAAATGCAAAGAGTAGCCAAGACACTGATGAAGAGCAAGGTGTGAAGTCAAGTTCTACCAGAGATCAAGACTTATTCTAAATCTAAGGTAATGAAGACACCATGGTATTGGTGCACAGATAGAGAAACTGACAAAAGTAACAGAATATATAGCTCAAAAACATACATGCTTATGTGGATAAAAGATAAATGACAGGGGTGGCATTGCAAGTAAGTGGAGACTGACTTTTCAATAAATTGTCCAGATGCAATTAGATATCCATAGGGACAAAATGAAATTAAACACTTACCTCACACTACACAAAGAAATCAATTCCAGGTTTACTTAAATGCTAACTGCCAAAACCAAAAATATAAAAGTTTTAGACAATAATATATGAGAATATCTTTTGTTTTCTTGGAGTAGAGAAAGATTTTGTTAAAATAAGATGTAAAATGCACCAACCTTTAAAAAAATGATAAATTTACCTGATTCAAAATTAAGAACTTCTGTACGTGAAAAGCAGCATTAACATAATTCTTTTTAAAAACCCAGAATAGGATAAAGTTTTTGCTGCATTTAAAACTGCCAAAAGACTGGTACCCAAAATACAAAACAATAAGAAAATAAACCACAATCTTATATGGAAAACCAGGCAATGGACTAAAACTAGAGCTCCAAAAAGGAAGAAAATCAAATGTCCAATATATGTATCAAAAGATACTCAACCTCCTTCCTAATCAGGAAATGCAAACAAATATTATAGTATGAAAATGGCAAATTGGAAAAAGCTTATAGTGCTAAGTGTTGGTGAGGATGTGCAAAAAAAGATATCACATACAATGCTGAAGGGAGCGTTTGCATTATCTATTAAAGTTGAAGACGTGTATTCTGTGACCCAGTAACTTTTCTCTTGGGTATAAACCTACATAAACTTCTACCAGGTATACAGGATACAGATACAAGAAACTTTTCTGCAACCTGGTTCATGATTGCACCAAACTGGAAGCAACCTTTATGTCCAACAAAAGTAGATTGGATAAATAAACGGCGATACATTCATTTAATGAAATACTATATAGCAATGAAAATGCATGAATGACAGCTACAAGTAACACCTTGATGAAGCTTAGAAACATAAAGTTGAGCAAAATAAACTACACATAAAAGAAAACATTCAATGTGGTTCCATTTATGTGAAGGTCAACAACAGAATACCCTAAGTTATTGTTAGCAATGCATTTATAAGAGACAAAAATATAAAGAAAATCAAGGAAATGATTACCATGACAGGTTAGTTTCTGGTGGAGCAAGAGATTTGATAAGAAACACATGGGTAAATTCCTGGCATCTGGTAAGCCCGTTTCATTGTTACAAGGGTGTTTGCTTTAAAAGAGTTTAATAAACGGTTCATACTGTTGTGTGCACTTTTCTGTATGCATGTGAAATTTCAAAATAAATGAAGGAAAAATAATTTGCAAAAGACAATGCCTCTGTCTGTATGTAATATGAATGTGCTCAGCTTGTCATAGGATGTTATCTCCGCTGATGGAGAACCACACAACAAACAGCAAAAAATTAAACTTCCATTCTGTGGAGTCCTGCTACATTCTCAAATAGACAGACAAGAATCTCCCAGTCTCACATAGAGAGTGCCTAATAAAAGAAAACATACCAATATGCCAAGCCTTCAATATTAATACTAGTACTTATGAACCTTATTCTTGTAAAATTGAAGCTTAGCCTAATAATAACTATTGCCCAAGAGTTACCTCCTGAAAACCTCCTTGTTACTCAAATATGACCTCTCTCTAAGGCAAACTCAGCAAATAAACTCACTACCTTCCCCCTGGTATGGGACATGACTCCTGGGGATGAGCCTCCCTGGCACCAAGGGATTAATACCAAGCACCAACCAGTGATGCATTTGGAAAAAGATGTTGACCAAAAGGAGGAAACATTAAAGACAAGAGAGTTTTTACAGCTAAGAATTTCAAAATAAGTCAGGAGTTCATTCCAGAGATTACGCTTATGCATGTCTCAGGCATTTCTCACTAACTGCCACAGTAAACAGAGCCTCCAATAGGAGTGCTCCTGAGGGCTCTAGAGACATCTGGACACTATAGGCAAGGCACAACCCCTTGAAATCAGCACCCCATTGGTGGGCCTTACATTGGAATATATGACAACCTATTTCCCCAATGTAACAGAATTACATCAGACTTGCCCAGGACAATGAACAAAATGATGATGATGGACACTCCCCAATCCGAAAAACAGAGTATCTACAACTTCAAGCAAAACAGTTCCTTCCATCTGCCTCATAAAAATCTAAGCATCTGAAGTAGAGTGGGCATCACCATGCCCAAATCCCTAAGGTTGATGAATGACCATAAGGGCAGAATGCAACCATGGACAAAGCAACATTGTTATTGTAGAAACAGAAGAACATGTAACATTGATATAAAGATAGCGGTTACCAGAGGTTCTGGGAGGAGAAGGAGGGATATAGGTGGGGCATAGGGCATCTTTAGGGCATTGGAATTAAGTATTGGAATTAACTGCAATGTACACTATAGACCTTGGTTAGTGGCAATCTTCAATATTTATTCATCAATTGTAACAAATGTGCCACACTAATATAAGTTGATATTAATAGGGGAAATTGGGAGAGGACGAGGTGTGAAGTATATGGGAATCCCTTACACTTTTGATGTAACTTTTTTGTAATCTAAAACCTCTTTAGAAGTTCAGTTTTTTATATGAAAAAAAGAGAATGCCTCTAGGAAGTCTTGGACTCAGAAAAGGGAGAGCAAGAATTGATAGGGAGCAGGTAGGCGGCAAGCAGTCTTGTACAATTGGGAACATGAAGTACCCAATTTGGTGTCAGCTGCTGGTTGTTGTGTCCCAGTTGCAAGAGGTAGGCGGGGTTAATAGCTATGTTTAAAGTGGCAGATGCAGGAGCAATAATAATCTTTCCTTAAACAATTTTTCACTAATTCCCTCCCAGCTGAAAAGCCTTTTCATTATAATGGTCCTTTCCTGTCTAGCAGGGACAATTTAACCCCCACCTAGCAGCAGCCTCTCCCCTTGGACCCTAAAATGTACCTCCACTCCTATCTAATCTGGACTGCACCCACACGGCCGGGGTAATACAGAACGAAGGCAATAAAAGAAGTCAAACAAAAATACCAAATCTTGGGAAATATTAGTCTGTAGAAAGAAAAAACTTGAGGAATTAAAAGCAACCACAAGAACTTTCTCTAAGTCAATAGAGGTATTTCCATTTACAAACCACAATCTGTTTTCAGGGAGCGAGTTCATCCTCACTTAAGAACTGAAAATTCAGCCCTCCTTCTAAGGGGTGTTTTTTTCAAGTTGACATAAAGTGCCCCAGATGGTTTTGCTTACAGTACCCCATTGATTATTGCACTTTGCCCTCTGCCAGCCGTAGATCTGCTATAATCTAACTGACGGAGGTATGTCCATTGTTTGAGTTTCAGAGCAATTCTATCCTGAGTCATACTGATCTAAGCAAAGTAATGCAGAGGGACCGGATAAAAGCTGCCCATTAGAAACCTCAGCTGCTGGTTGTTTCTTCCACAGAACTGAATATATTACTCCAGCTATTGTCAACAAACATGCCTCCACAACAGTTGCCTTCCTGTTGGATGACTGCCCCTGAGTAAAGGAAAAAGGGTGTCTAATTCTGGGACATCACATTAGAACTGCGAGGACAATAAATCTTACCTCTCTCATGGGGTTCAGTGAAAAACTTTAATAAAAATGGATCACAAACATCAGAGTAAAGGAGCTAAAAGGACCGTGTGCATTGTTGTAAAATATTAAGTCAACAAACTCCATCATTGATTGTCTCTAAAAGTTTAATATCTTATTTGTCAGGTCATGAAACTTCCAGAGACCTAAGCTTGAAGTGTGTGTGTGTGTGTGTGTGTGTGTGTGTGTGTGTGAAGGTCGTGGTGATAGAGGAAGAAGGAAGACAGATAAGTAGGAAAATAATCCGAAGAAGAAATGCATGAAAGAGAGACTGACCCAACTACCCTTTGACTAATTCAGTCCAACCTTTCAGGTATCAGGTGCCAACGCTCGTTTTTGTGGTAAAGGCGTTTTTCTAGAAGTTTATCTTGACTGCCTTCTGCTAGGAAAGACACACCCTATCACAGCACACCATGCACCTAGATTGCCCTCCCTAGGCTGGTAGCTTGTGTTCCCCCCACATCATGAAGCTTGTCACTACCATTCTCCATTCTTTCTCCCCGCTCCATTGAACTCCAGCTTTATCCCTTTGCCCTAGCACTCATCTCCCAGGATCTAATAACCTTTCAAACTCCCCAAGGCATAAAATAACAAGCCAGGGGATAAAAGCAAATAATAAGCTAATGAACCAGAACCAGGACTGGGAAGAAGTCTCCCCTTCCATCAGAAACTTCCAGAGCCTAGCATTAGCTTGGGTCAGTTGAGGATTAGATGAGCAAGAGTTTTATGGGGGGAAGGAAGAGGAGATGAACAAGAGATTTATGGGGGGAAGGTGGGAAGAGCCTTCAGACTGTGACACAGGTTCTGACATTGTGGGAGGGGAGAGGGAAGGAAGAAAGATTGGGGACCAGATGTCTCCGACTGCAGGCCTATGGGCAATACTTGAGCCAAAGTCACCCTTGGAGGGGTTCCCTGTCATGCTGAGGAAGCTGCCTCAGTGTCCTGCTGTGCTCAGTCATTGGCTGGTTGTAGTGTGCAGAGAGGGTGGCCTTGGTGCAAACGTGGGCACAGGTAAGAATGGCAGCAGATGGGGCCGCCAGTAGATTATACTTCCCACAGCAGGAAGTCTGAGCAGCACATCTTCATGACCCCCTCTCCCGAAAATGTTCATTGACCTATTGGCCTTCTGAAGAGCAGAGCCCAATTTTAATGTTTAATGCATAAGCACAGAAACTGCAAACTGGCTGCAACGTGCAGAATGTGGCAGACACATTGTTTTTAGTTGTCACTGTTTTGCTTGAGGTTAGAATGACCTTTTAAAACCTTTTAAGGTAGTTACCACCATTCAAAAAAGATTTTACATTTTTAAAATGCAGAGTCCCAGCTTTTCTTAGGATGAAATGGAAAGGGCCAACATTCTGTCATGTTGGCTGAGAAGCAGCATCTTAGAAGGACATTTGTTCTCCAGGTGGCCCCAGGCCCAGCACCCTTTTTGCTTGCACCCATCCATGCCACTCATTCCTTTACTGCCCGTCCGTTATGGCTATTTCCGCTTTTGACCCCCCTGCATTCGTGAATATGTCACTATTAGAATGTAAGCACCATGGGGACAGAGGTTTTGTCTCTTTTGACTATTGATGTAAATCAATTGGCTGGAACAGTGACAGGTCTACAGTGACTACTAAATAAATGTTTGCTCAATGAATGGACAGCTGTGGTAACAGAGCGTTGGAGGAAACAGCTCTGGTGGATGGTGGTGAAGAAAAAGCACTTGGTGCCGAGTTCTGCCTGGGCCAGCCCTGCACAACCACACACACAGCTGCGAGCACAGCCGTAGAGCGGGAGCCCAATGGGCTGCACACACATCCTGCACTCAGGCAGGGATTCCTGCTGCCCCTCCCATGTCTGGGATGAGAGAGTGGGTTTGCACAGGGCAACTGTGCTTATCTCAGCTCCTTCCCCGGCCCCAGCTCAGCCCAAAGGATCGCTACAAATTAGTCACAGGACCCCGATCCAGCGCAGCCAGACATGAGGGGCGCTCACCCCGGAGCTAACACACACTTAGGCGTACTGGAAAGCATCGAGCTCAGTGATGATGTGATACGCGATCCTTAAATGGCATTAAAAAAATACGCGCGGACAAATGGAGCAAATCAAAAGGGGAACGCCTGCCAGAGGTAAGTCCCCCGTTGTGTCTCACTCGCTCTGAAAATGACTACCAGATGATCAAGGAGAGCAGGCCCATGCAATGTGATTCCAGGGAGGGCCTGGCAAATCCATCAGGAGCAAATAGGTCTCCTTCAGTCCATTTTACTTGCTAAAATAAAGCAACGTTAAGTTAGAAATGAATCCATTTTTCATCTCATTTCTCACTGCCTAGTATTTGCTGCATCCATTTCCAGCTAAAGAGTAGGGAGGGTTTGTGTTTTGAAAACAAACTTTGCTGCTATTAAAAAACCACATTGGATCTAGGCCTGACGTGAGGCAGAGGGCTGCTATCTTTAGACTGGGGGGCCATTCCCTCTGTCTGCCTCACCTGTAGAAAAGTGTTTGGGCATTTGGGGAGGAAGGGAATTTACTCTGATGGAGCACCTTCTATAGGTCAAACTAGGCAGAGGCATTTGCACTTCTTATCTCACATAACTCCCTATTCCAAGGGATAAGGAGGTTTATAGGAACCCACAGCGTCGCAACAGGAAAGGATATCAGCAGTTGGGTACTCCATCTTTTCCTTTATTTTAAACCTGCATCACCTCTTGCTAAGCATAAAATATGTGCATGCCCCCAAAGGCCATGACGTGGTTCCTTGTTCTGCCCCACCTCTACTTTGAGAGAGCCCTTTTTACTGTACGTCCCCAGAAGTCAAGTTTCTAGAGAGTCACATTCTGTAGAGTATATATTGAAAACAACGAATAGTTCTCCCCTAAATATAAAAATACTCTGCAATATTAAATATGCTTTTCAAACTATACATTATCACACCTCCCCCAAGATTCTGATATAGGCATCAAAATATTAGTGTACCTCCTACCCAGCCACAGATTCTGATACAGACATTGTTGAGCTGATACATTCCTCTTGTCTTATAGGGAAAGGAGTGAGGTCCAAAGATGGTCACCAACCTTAGGGCTGCAATGCTCCGTCTCCTCCTAGTGCTGGGCACTAACCCCGCCTTCCCTGGTCCATGTTAGGGTGCTGTCTTGGGCCTTTGCACTCTCAACAGGGCCTCAAGCATGGTAGTCAGACACAAGAGCAAACTGTAAGCTGTGTCTTTGAAGATGTTCATGTCAACAGTAATCACTTGTATTGGCACCATTTTTATGGTATCATCGATGTGAACACACTCCTCCCCTTCAAAAATCCTGGCCACTGCAGAACATGCTCATAGGATGGTTAGCCAAGCAGGGTCCAGGGGCTGATGGAGTCACCTATAATCTCTAGCAGACAGGACACTCTGGAAAGACTGGATTAGAGAATGTGAGCTGAGGCCAAGCCTACCCCACTGCGGCCCACAATTAAAGACAACTGGGCACACAAGACTGAATGGCAACAAAACAAGAGCATGGTGACTTCCCCTGGGTGTGAGGAGATAGAAGCCCTACCCTACTGTGCTTACCTCAGGGAGTGGAAAGCAGAGGCAGCCTTACTCGGACACATATGAGCAGGAGTGGCCAAGGGGCCTCCACTGGGCCTGAGAGTGAGGGGCCAGCTAGTGAGATTCACATCCACAGTAAAAGGGGGCTCAGAAACCATCAGGCGATACACCATTCCTCCCTGGGCAGGTGTGTGTAGGAGAGAGAAGAAAGAGCTGGGGCCTGTTCACAACAACTCCCTCACCCCCACAAAAAGAGGTAGCTTCAGCTGAAGTTTCCAGACTCATTCTTGAAGATGAAGTTCCTATAATTTAAAAAATTATGTATTCGTAAAGAAGAGCATTCTTGTGGAACCAGAAACAGTGAGGAATCCAAGGAACATGGAAAGTGTATAGAGAGAAGACGGGGCATTCGGTCTAGGGTGCTCAGGAGGACCCTGCTGCAAAAGGAGAGAGGGGCACTAAACCACACTGCCCCATGACCAACACTCCGGCTTGGCACCATGATCACAGGGGCATCCAGAGGTAGGCAGCAAGGTGACGGGCTGTAGCAACTCAGCAGGAGGGCTTGGACAGCTGGCCTCCACATACCTTCCCACTTTCTCGGTCAGGGACAATGCAGGAATGACCACCTCCAGGTAGGTGAAGTAGAAGTAGGAGCTGGTCCAGCGAGAATTGATTATGAAGACAAAATCACTCAGTCAGCCAGAGGCACACTCTGGCTGCTGGATGGAGAACAGACCGCATGAGGTATGGAGGTGAAGCATGGAGGCCAGCGAATGTGACTGCAGTCTTCCAGGAGAGAGACAACGGCAGCCTGGGTAAGGACGTGAGTGGCAGAAGAGAGAAGAACACAGATTCAAGAGACATACACGTGGTAAAATCAACAAAGCAAGGTCATGCATTGATTGTGATCATGTCCCCACCATGGGTCATTTCAACTCCATTTATTCAACTCCCAAAGTTTGTGCTTTTCTTTTCATATTTTCAGTGACTCATACCTGTTAAATATCACAATACATTGCTTTTGTTGTTTTACTGTCAACGTTAATTTCCATCTATCTGCATTATTTCCCTTCCTGTTAATCTTTGTCAGCATTCCATGTTTCCATCTGGGATCATTTTCCTCTTGGCAGAAGAACTCTCATTTTGGCAAATTTTCTTGGTTTTTGCTTCTCTGACAGTGTTTTTCTTTCAACTTCATTTAAAACAATTTTTTTAAATTAATTAATCAATGTATTTATTTTCATTAGAGAAGTTGTAGGTTTACAGAAAGATCATGCAGAAAATACAGAGTACCCATATACCTACCACCTTTTTTAATGTTTTACATTAGTGTGGTAAATTTGTTAAATTTGATGAGAGAATATTATTATAATTGTACTATTAACTATAGTCCACAGTTTACATCAGCATTCACCATTAATGTTGTATAGTTGTGTGGTTGCAGTTTTTGTTATTGTTGTTTTTAATTTTTATTGTAGCAACATATATACAACCTAAAATTTCCCCTTTAAACTACAATTCAATTATATAATTCAGAGGTGTTGATTACTTTCATCACCATTCATTACCAAAACGTTTACATCACCCCAAACAGAAACTCTGCACCAATTAAGTGTTAACTCCCCATTCCCTATCCCCACCCCATCCCCTGGTAAACTATATTCTTCATTCTGACTCTATGTATTTGCTTATTCTAATTATTTCATATCAGTGAGATCATGAAATATTTGTCCTTTCGCATCTGGATTATTTCACTCGATATGATGTCTTTAAGGTACATCCATGTTGTCACATGTATCATAACTTCACCCCTTTTTACAGCTGAATAATATTTCATTATAAGTATAGACTATATATATATACTTTTGAGGTACTGGGGCCGAGGATTGAACCCAGGGATCTCATAAATGGAAAGCCGGCGCTCAACCACTGAGCCACATCGGCTCCACTGAGCTGGTTTTTTCGTTTGTTTGCTTGTTGTTTGTTTTTGTTTTTAGGAGGCACTGGGAACCAAACTCAGTACCTCATATGTAAGAAGCAGGCACTCAACCACTTGAGCCATATCCATTCCCTAGACAATATATTCTTGATCAACTCATTGGTTGATGGACACTTGGGTTACTACCATCTTTTGGTGATTGTGAATAATGCAGCTATGAACGTTGGTGTGCAAATATCTCTCTGAGTCCCTGCTTTCAATTCTTTTGGTTATATACCTAGAGGTGGGAATGCCAGGTCATATGGTTATTCTATACTTAACTTTCTGAGGAACTACAAAACTGTCTTCCATAGCAGCTACACCAATTTACATTTGCACCCACAATGAATGAGTGTTCCTATTTTTCCTTATCCTTTCCAACATTTTTTTTCTTTTTGTTTTAGTAGCACCCATCCCAGTGGATATGAATTGCTTTCTCAGTGTGATATTGATTTGCATTTCCCCATTGGCTAATGATGATGAGGATCTTTTCATGTGCCTTTTGGACATTTGTATATCTTCTTTGGAGAAATGTCTATTCAAGTCTTTTGCACATTTTTTAGTTGGGTTGCATGTCTTTTTGTTGTTGAGTAGTAGGATTTCTTTATATAAGCTGGATATTAAGCCATTATCATACATGTGGTTTCCAAATATTCTTCCATTGTGTAGGTTGTCATTTTACTTTCACGATGAAATCCTTTGTTTCACAAATTTTAAAAATTTTGATGTGAGCTCCCATTTACCTTTTTTTTTTTCTCTTGTTGCTTGTGCTTTGGGTATAAAGAAACCATTGTCTAACATAAAGTCCTGAAAGTGCTTCCTTACATTTTATGCTAGAAGTTTTATGCTTCTAGCTTTTATATAGAGCTCTTTTGTCCATTTTGAGTTGATATTATATATGGTATGAGGTAGGAGTCCACCTTCATTATTTTGCAAATGGAGATCCAGTATTCCCAGCACTATTTTTTGAAGAGACTACTTCCTAATTGAGTAGTCTTTGCCACCTTTTCAAAAATCAGTTGGTGATCAATGTGAGGTTTGATTCTGGATTCTCAATTTGATTCTACTTTTCAATATGTCTGTCCTTATACCAGTTGTATTAGTCAGCCAAAGGGGTGCTAATGTGAAATACCAAAAATGGGTTGGTCTTTATAAAGGATATTTATTTGGGGTAGAGGTCCACAGATACCAGGCCATAAAGCATTAAGTTTCTTCTCTCACCACAGTCCATTGCCACATGTTAGAGCAAGACAGTTGCCAGCGTTTGCCAGGGTTCAGGCTTCTGGGGTTCCTCTCTTCCCGGGGCTGCGTTTCTCTCCAGGCTTAGCTCCTGTTTCCTCCACAAGGTCAACTGTAGATGATCAGGCGAACAACTTGCTTCTCTTCTCTTCTTTCCAACATCAAAACTTCTTCTCAAAAGACTGCTTCAACTTTCCTTTGCCTTGCCTTTTATATTCAATTCCCTACCCACCAAGGGGTGGGGTTCAATGCCCTAATCCTAACCTAATCATGCCCAGATTAACAGATCAGTTTATAAGCATGATTCAATTATATTTTTGGAATTCATAATTACATCAAACTGCCACACCAGTACTATTCTATTTTGATTACAGTGGCTTTATAAGTTTTAATATCAGGAACAACTTCATTCTTCTTTTTTTAAGATATCTTTGGCATATAAATTTGATGATTGGCTATTCCATTACTGAAAAAAAAAGGGTTGTTGGAATTTTAATTGGAATTGTGTTGAATCTGTAAATTACTTTGGATAGAATTCACATCTTGACAATTATTTAGACTTTCAATCCATGATCGTGAAATGTCTTTACATTTATTTAGGTCTTCTTTGATTTCTTTCTGCAATATTTTGTAGTTTTCTGGGTAGAAGCCCTTTACATTCTTGGTTACGTTTTTTCCCTAGATATTTGATTTTTTTCATTGCTAAAAGAAATGGAATTTTTTCTTGATTTCTTCTTCTAATTGTTTACTGCTTGTGTATAGCAGCATTACTGATTTTGGGTGTTGATCTTGTATGCCACCACTTTGATGAATTAATTTGTTAGCTCTATTAGGAGTATTGTGGAGTTTTTAGCGTATTCTATATATAGGATCATGTCATTTGCAAATAGGAAAAGTTTTACTTCTTCCTTTCCAATTTAATGCTTTTATCCAATTGCTCTGGCTAGAACTTCCAGTAAAATGTTAAATAACATTGATAACAATGGCCATCTTTGTCTTGTTCCTATCTTAGAGGGAAAGCTTTCAGTCTTTCACTATTAACTATGATATTAGCTGTGGGTTTTTCATATACGTTCTTTATCATGTTGAGGAAGTTTCTGTCTATTACTAGTTTTCTAAGTATTTTTATCAAGAAGTGGTGCTGGATTTTGTAAAACACATTTCTGTATCAATTGAGATGATCATGTGGTTTTTTCCCTCATTCTTTTAAAGTAGTATAGTACATCCACTGATTTTCTTATGGTGAACCACTCTTGCATACCTGAGATAAATCCCACTTGATCATGGTGTATAATTCTTTTAATATGCTGAGAGATTCAATTTGCTAGTATTTTGTTGAGAATTTTTGAATGAATATTCTTAAGAGATATTGGTCTGTAATTTTCTTTTCTTGGGATAGTTTTATCAGGCTTTTGGTATATGGGTGATTTTGGCTTCATAAAATGAATAAGGGAATGCTCCATCCTCTTCAATTTTTTGGAAGAGCTTGAGCAAGATTGGTGTTGGCTCTTCTTGGAACGTTTGTTAAAATTCCTCTGAGAGCCCATCAGGTCCTGGATTTTCTTTGTTGGCAGGTTTTTCATTCTTGATTCAATCTCCTTACTAGTTACTGGTCTGTTGAAATCTTCCATTTCTTCTTGAGTCAGTGTAAGTAGTTTGTGTGTTTCTATGAATTTTGCCATTTCATCTTTGTTATCTAATTTATTGGCATATAGTTGTTCATAGTGTCCTCTTAGAGTTGTTTTTATTTCTGTGGTAGTAATGCCCCCCTTTTCATTTGTGGATTTGCCCTTTCTCCTTCTGTTATTGATTTCTAGCTTCATTCCATGTGGAGAAGATACAGTGTATGATTTCAATTTTTTGCATTTATTGAGGCTTGTTTTGTGAACTAAGATATGGTCTGCCCTGGAGAATAATCCATGTGTACTGAAGAAGAATATGTATTCTGCTGCTGTTGGGTGAAATGGTCTATATATGTCTGTTAGGTCTAGCTAGTTTAGTGTATTGTTCAAATCTTCTATTTGCTCATTAATATTCTGTCTAGATGTTCTATTCATTATTGAAAGAAGAGTATTGAAGTTACCTACTATTAACATAGAACTTTCGATTTCTCCCCCCAAATCTGTCAATATTTTGCTTCATATATTTAGGGTTTCTGCCATTAGGTGCATATATATTTACAATTGTTATGTCTTCTTGTTGAATTTACCCCTTTAGTAGTATATAGTGGCTTCCTTTGTCCATTGCAACTGTAATTGACTTAAAGTCTATTTTATCTGTATAAATATATATTTTATATTAGTATAGCTACTCCAGCTCTCTTTTGATTAATATTTTCATGGCATATATTTTACTCCATCCTTTCACTTTCAGTCTACCTGAGTCTTTGAATTTAATGTAAGTCTCATAAGCAACATATATTTGGGGCATACTTATTTTTAATTCTACCAATCTCTGCCTTTTGACTGGAGACTTTAATCCATTTACATTTAAAGTCACTACTAATAATACAGGACTTTCTTCTACCATTTTGCTACATGGTCTTTGTAGGTTTTATACATCTTTTGCCTCTCAAATCTTCCATTACTGCCTCCTTTCATATTTATTGAATTTTTGTATTGTACCATTTGGGTCCATTCTTATTTCTTTCTCTACATATTTCTCATATATTTTCTTGTGGTTACTATGGGACAAAAATTGAATATCATAAAGCTGTAACAATTATGTTTTATTTGATACCAGCTATGGTGGTTTGAAAGTTAATCATGTTCTCTTTGTTAATCCATTGTTCTTAAAATTAATCCATTTCTGTGGGTGTGCACCAATTTTAAGTAGGACTTTTTTATGAGGCCACTTCAATTAATGTATGACCTTCCTCAATTTGAATGAGTCTTAATCCTCTTAATGGAATCCTTTATAAGACAATGAAATTCAAACAAAAAGAGGGAAAAAAGCCATGGAAGCAAGAAGCTGAAAGCAACAAAACCAGGAAGAGAAAGGAGAGAACAGCAGATGCCACTATGTGCCTTGCCATATGACAGAGGAGTCAACAGTCACTGGCAGGTCTTCAGGAAGAAAACATTACCTTGATAATATCTTGATTTGGATATTCTCATGGCCTCAAACTGTAAGCTAATAAATTACCTCTGTTTAGAGTCAACCGATTTTACAGTATCTGCTTTGAGCAGCCTAAGAAACTAAAACACCAACTTAACTTCAGTAGCATACACACACCCTGTACCTATAGCCCTCTGGTTCCCACCTTTTGTTGGACTTGTTACAAATTATATCTTTACTCATTGTATTTCTCAAGCCATAGATTTATCATTACTATTTATGCACTTGCATTTTTGAAACTGTAAGAAGTGAAAACTTAATGTACATACCAATAAATTTAATACAATAGTACTGGAATTTATAATTACCTATATGGGTACATTTACCAGAGGTCTTTATTGCTTTCTGTTGCTTCAATCCACTGTCTAGTGTCTTTTTCTTTCAGCCTGAAAGACTCCCTTTACCATTGTCTGTAGGACAGGTTTAAGGGGAACAAACTCCTTCAGCTTTTGTTTACCTGGGAATGTCTTAATCTCTTCCTCATTTTTGAAAGACATTTTCACTATATATAAAATTCTTGGTTGGAAATTATCTTCTCCTAGCACTTTAAGTATTTCAACCCAGTGCCTTCATACCTCCATAGTTTCTGCTGAGATATCAGTACTCAATTTAATTGAGATTTCCTTGTACATAACACATTGCCTTTCTCTTGTAGCTTTCGGAAATCTGTGTCCTTTGCGTTCAACAATTGGACTACTATGAGTCTAAGCATATTTATCTTCAGGTTGATCCTGTTTTATGTTCTCTGGGCTTCTTAGATATGCATATTTATGTTTCTGTTAAGGTCAGTAGTTTTCTGACATTAGTTCTTTGAATATTCCTTCTGCCCCTTTATCTCTTTCTTCTTCTTCTGAGACTCCCACAATAATTGTGTTGATATGCTTGATGGTGTCCCACAGTTTCCTTCAGTTATTTTCACTTTTTCTAATTCTTTTTTCTTTCTGCTCTTCAACCTGACTCATTTCGATTATCTTGTCTCCAAGATCACTCATTCTTTCTTCTGCAAACTCTAATTTGTTGAAACCCTTTAGCGGATTTTTCATTTCAATTATTATAGTCTTCAATTCCTCTAGTTATTTTGGGTTCCTTTTTTAAGTTTCTATCTTTTTATTAATATTCTCATATTTTTCATTCATTGTTTTTCTGATATCCTTTAGTTCTTTCTCTGTAATTTTCCTTCATCTCCTTGAGTATATTAAAGACAATTTTTTAAAAAGTCTTTGCCAGTATATTCACAGTCTAGACATCTTCTTTTATATTTTATAGAGTTTTATCCTATCCCTTTGGCTAAACCATCACTTCCTCTTTTATTGTTTGACTTGTAATCTTTTGTTATACACTGTATATTTTAATATTTTAAAATGTTAACTGTGGGACTTAGTCCCTGAGTTGTCTGTCTCTTGAGTTTGTATCCAGCTGGTGTTACGACAGAGATTTCCTTGAGTTCCAAATTAGTTCCAGATTTCCTGTCAGTTCCTTGGAGCTAACAAAACCAAAAATCCAATGCCAAAAAACATCTTTCACAGTCTTTGTAAATTAGCTATGCATTGACTGGAACTCTCCTTCAGAGTTCAGGAATACTACCAAGAAGTTCAGCAGAAGGTGAATGCAAAGTGCATAATCGTTCCTGTTTTTCTGAGCCTGTGTTCTGTCCTAGGCTTGTGTTTGCTGGTATTTTAAGGGTTCCCCTCTTTACAGGATTTGAATGCTCCATTTACTCCCTATGAAGCAGACTTTCTCCCTCTCTTGGGTGCTCTATTATAGGATTTAAAACTGGTAAGCCTTTGCCCAGGTTTCTTACACTTTTTTCACCATTCCAAGCTACTTTTGCTGGAGGGCAAATCCTAGATGGGTGGGGGCAAGCCTGGGAGGTGTTTTTTAGGTCAGTCTTTCCCAGCTGGAATAAGACCAAGGACCCACAGTAGGAGTACAGGCCAGCTCCACATAGTGCTGGGAGGAGTGAGAGACAGATCATCAAAGGAGCCAGAACTTCTCCTCTGGCTTTTTGGAGCTGTGTTTTCTTGATTCGGCACTTTCCCAGTTAATGAAGCTCTTTAACTGTTTTCCATAGTTTTGAGGAAGGATACTGTCTTTAAGACTGCTCTGTTGCTTTTGCCTGAGGCAGAATGGGACAATGGCTGCCCTCAGAACCCAGCCCCTAGTGATGTGAAGTAGCTGATCAAAAGCAGTGATCAATGATCATACCACAGACTCCAAGATCTTGGGTAACTAGATCTTTATAACTCACCCTGGCATCAGCAAAGTGCTTTAGGAACTGGGATTGAGGACCCCACTTTTGCCTGCCATCTGTCTGGGATATGGGGAATAATAACTGCTGCATGGAAAGAGTAAAGCCACTGGTATTTATACAATTTACCAGCCTCTTCATCCCACTCTTCCCTAGATCCTATACAGTGTTTTACTGCATTCCGGAGTTTCAAAAGGGTTGATTCAGGCATTACCTTCCAGTTCAATAGCTGTTCTGGGGGAAAGGTGATTCATGGAGGTTTCTACTCTGCCACCTTCCCACAATCCTCTCTCTCACCTTCCTTTTTCTAGAATACTTTGCTGAATTATAATTCTAGGTTCACAATTATTTTCTTTCTCACTTTAAGGAAACTGTTCAGTTACACTGTGGCTTCCATTGTTTCTCATTAGAAGTTAGTTGTCTTTCTGTTCCCTTTTGAAGTAATCTGCCTTTTTAGCACCTCTGATTACTTTTAAGAATCCTTTTTGTCTTTGGCATTCAGCAATTTTACAGTGATATGCCTGCAGTATAGTTATTTTTGTGTTTATGCCTTAGGAACTCAAAGTCCTTGGTTTTGAGACTTGATGTCTTTCCACAGTTTTGAAGAATTCTTCAAATATAGTTTCTGTCCATTTTCTTTCTCTTCTCTTTCTGGGACTACAATTACACCTACATCCAAGTTTTCCATTATGTTCCATATATCACTTACATTTTTTCTATACATTTAGATTTTCTGTCTCTGTGCTTCAGTCTGGATATATTCCACTGACTTGTTTCCAGTTCACTAATTCAATCTACATTACTCTTACGTGATGTCATACTCATTCATTGAAATCTCAATTTTCTTTACTTTATTTTTCCATTGTAGGATTTCTATTTGATTCTTCTTTGTACTTTCTAATTTCCCACTGAAATTCTCCATCTTATAATTTTATTTCTTGACCATATTAATTGTTTCTAACATCCATGTACATCTCCACATTTCTTTACTTTTTAAACTTTTTAAAAATTTTAAAACATTTTTATTGAATTTTATCATTCATACATGAACATCCATAAACAGTAAGTGTATAGTATAAGTTGTGAACTTATAAAACAAACATGCATATCATCATACAGAGCTCTCATACATTACCTCACCACCAACACCTTGCATTGAAACAATTGTTACAAACTATGAAAGAACACTGTCAAAGCATTATTACTAACTATAGCCACCATCTTATATTTGGTGTATTTTTCCCCAACCCACCCAGTTAGTGACATCCTGTATTAGTGCTTGTTATAGTTTAGGAGAGAATGTTCTCATATATGTTCTATTAACCACAGTCCACACAGGATTCATTGTGTTATACAGTCTAATGCTTTGTACAATCCACTCAAAGTGTATTCTCAGTGGCTCTCATATTCATCACAGAGTTGTGCTGTCATCACCTCAGTCAAATTTAGAACATTTTCATTACTCCAAAAGAAAAAATTCCTACTCTCTTATGCCCCTTTATTGTCCCATAGAATTTATATATCTTCTTTGCCATTACTGCAAAAATATTACAATATTACTGTTAACTAAAATCCATAAATTACATTAGCTGTAATTTCCCACATATCACCATATACTTAACACTTTATAAAGGCAGAACATTCTTATACTTATACTATTAAACACAATTTTCATCCACCACCAGCATCACTTGGTTATACAGTCCCTACATTATTCTCTAGCTTCCTTTCAATTGACCTATTACAGTCCTTGAACTCCATTCTTCTTTTTAAAGATATTTTTTGTCTATTCAGTACCTATTACCCTGCCAAATAAATTTAATGTTACCCTGGCCAATTCTGTTAAAAAAAAAAAAAAAAAAAAAAAGCTGTTGGAAGTTTTATTGGGATTGTGTTGAATTTATACATAAATTTGGGTAGAATTGACATCTTAATGATATTTAGTCTTCCAATTCATGAACATGGAATGTCCTTCCATTTATTTAGGTCTTCTTTGGTTTCTTTTAGCAATGTTTTGTAGCTTTCTGAATACAAGTCCTTTATGTCCTTGGTTAAGTTTATTGCTAAATATTTTATTCTTTTAGTCTCTATTATAAATGGGATTTTTCCTGACTTCCTCCTCAGATTGATCATTAGCAGTATATAAAAATGCTATTGGGAGAGGACATCTGGAAGAGAAAGGAGAGGGCATGGCGAAGGAACGAAGGATTGCCAGCTAGCATGCCGTGGGGCCCAGGAAGAAGCATGCCTTCCAGCCTCTGGTCACATTTTCCTGCTTTGTTGTATGCCCACTAATTTGGACCTCACAGAGATCAGCTGCCATCTGGCCTCACCATGTGGCAGGACACCAGGATCACCAGTAGCTGACTTGGGTGGGATCCTGCAGGCTCTGAGAAGATCACTGCCTAGTGGACTCATTGGCCCCCTGAAGTGAAAATTTCCTGAGCTTGTTTCTGTGGCCGCCAGAGCTTGTTTTCTCTGGGTTGCTTTAGCCCCCAGGCACCACTGGTCCAGACTCACCAAGGAAAAAAGCAGAACTTTCTCCCTGAATTTGTGAACATACAGATCCCAGATGTCCATGCCTGACATACAAGCAGCCCTACTAGGTCTGGCTGAGAACACAGAAAGCTTTGGAGTACCCAAAGAAATAAAACAAGAGCTACCAGCTGAGGTTTGAGCTACCAGAAGACCCCCGGACAGGCAGCTGAAGCATGGGAAGTCAAGATAACTCTGTGGCCAAACACCACTCCACCACATCTAAAACAGTACCCATTCAGACAGGAGGCTATAGCTGGTGTGATGGTTAGGCTAATATGTCAACTTGGCCACATAATGGTGCGCAGTTGTTTGGTCAAGCAAGCACTGGGCTAATGGTAATACAAGGACATTTCATGGATTTTAAAATGGCTCATTACAACAATAATCAACTAAGGAGATGGCTGTCAGCAATGAGTAATGTGTCATCTAATCAGTTGAAGGCCTTAAAAGGAGAAGTGATTTCAGCATTCAGAGAGAGTATTCCCTCTCTACTTCCGACAGCCAGCATCTCCTGGGAACTCATCAAGGACTTTCATGAGAGCCCCTGGTTTGCATCCTGCCCTGCAGAATTTGGACTTGTGCATACCCACAGTCACATGAGACAATTTCATAAAATTTCATACTATTTACAGATTAGACCCTGTCAGTCAGACTTTTTTTTGTCAGTCAGAATTTAATACTTCTATTCTGCCAGTGCTTAAAGCTGGTGCCCAGGAATGTAGATTTGTACAAGATTTGAAAGCTATCATTCAGGTAATGGAAGACATCCACCCAGTGGTGCCCGATCCATACATGCTCCTCATAAATATTACTCATGCTTACACTGGGTTCACAGTACTAGAATTAAAAGATGTCTTTTATTGTATTCCGTGCAAAAACTATTTGCTTTTGAATGGGAAGACACTGGGATAAAGCAACATTATTGTCAGACTGCTGCCACAAAGCTTTAAAATTGCCCCAACCCTTTTTGGACATGCCCTATCCAAAGATTTACAAGGGGTGCAGCTATGAGAAGGACTCTTCCTCCAAAATGTAGATGATATACTCATTGCCAGCAAAACTCAGGCAGTGATCTTCACTCCCACTATGTTTTAACATTGTTAGAACCAAAAGGGGGGCATTGGCTCCCCATGGGAATATTAAGCAAGTACCAAGCTTCATGTTAGACAATCCTAATGCCAAAGTGAAGGTAGTAGCTAAGTTAAGCCCAGTTATCCTCATGCCAGGTCCCAACTATGAAACAGAATTGTTACCTCCTAAACATGATTGTGTACAACTAATTGAGGTATATTTCAGTCGACTAGAACTCACAGATGTGCCACTCTTTGACCCTGACCTAGGAGTTTTTACAGATGGCGGCATTTTTAAGGGCCATGGAAAGCAGCGGGCTGGGTACAGTTATGATTACTTTCAAGGAAACATTAGAAGCTGAGGCCCTACCTACTGGAACATCAGCACAAAGAGCAGAGCAAATAGGTCTGTTCTGAGCCTTACAACTGGGCATGGGAAAGAAAGTCACCATCTATACAGACTCAAAGTATGCTTTTGCAGTATTATATGCACATTGGAAAGAATGAGGACTGCTCACTTCTGCCAATAAGGATATAAAACATGTTGACTTAATTCTTAGATTGTTAGAAGTAGTTACACTTTCCAAGGATTTGGGAGTAGTCCACTGTAAAGGACATAAAAACAATCACACCAACAAAGCTGATGGCAATCACTTAGCTGACCTAGTGGCTAAAGCAGCAGCTAAGTGTCTGCCAAAGTAGTCAATAACTATGATTTCTTTAATAACTCACCCCTTGATAGAGCCCAACCTCCAGTTGTTTGCAAGGCCTAGCTATACAGAAAAAGAATTATCAAGAGCAAAGGAACGGGGTTATACTAGAACAATACAAAATGGCTGGCGACTGAAGATTCAGAAGATGGCAAAATCCTCCTTCCCAAGAACTCAGTCAAACCTATTGTCTTGCACTTTCATAAGCAGACAAGTTTCAGTGGATGTCCATATGTCTAGTTGGTCCTAACTTAAGAAGAACCAATCAAGCTGTGAATGCCCAATGTGTCATTTATGCTAAAGTTAACCCTCAGACTAATCATTTAACTTTAATAAGGGAGTACCATACCAGGGCATGGGAGGAGGAGAGGACTGGCAAATTGACTTCACTGTAATGCCCAAAGTGCTAGGAAATTTCAAATACTTGATAGTTTTTGTAGATACTTTACTGGATGGGTGGAAGCTTTCCCTTGCCTCTCAGAAAAAAACTTATTACTTAAAGCAATCATTCTGAGGTTTGGACTTCCTATTTCCATACAAATTGATAACAGAGCAGCCTTTCTCTCTAAGGTAACCAAGAGGTATATTGGCCATTGCGTATAGATTGCATTCTCCCTCGAGGCCCCAATCTGAGCAAATGAATCACACCTCAAAAGAGGCCATAGCTAAAATCGGTTTAGAAACCCACCTTGAGAGTGAACGCAGTTCCTGGAACGGGGGCTGTAGTAGCTTGGCAGTTTGATATAGTTATGAATTCCAAAAATAGATATTAGATTATGCTTGTAAACTGGTCTGTTCATCAGGGCATGATTAAGTTATGATTAGGGATTTGATTGGGCCACATTAGTAGGGTGTTGAGCCCCACCCCTTGGTGGGTGGGGTCTCAAAGATAAAAGACATGGCAAAGGAGAGTTGGAGTTTTTGAGTTGGAGTTCTGATGCAGAGTTTTTGATGCTGGAGCCCAGGGAAGTAAGCCCACAGACCAGCTTGGTCGTGAAGAAGGATAGAAGGCTCTGGGAGAAGAGACAAGTCATTCACTTGATAGTCTACAGCTGGCCTTGTGGAGTGAAGCAAGCCTGAGCCCAAAGAGAGGCAAGTCCTGGGAAGAGAGGAACCCAGGAAGCCTGAACCCTGGCAGATGCCGGCAGCCATCTTGCTCCAATACATGGCAATAGACTTTGGTGAGGGAAGTAACTTATGCTTTATGGCCTGGTAACTGTGGGCTTCTACCCCAAATAAATATCCTTTATAAAAACCAAAAAAAAAAAAAAAAATGCTATTGGTATTTGTGTATTGATCATGTATCCTGCCACTTTGCTGAACTTGTGTATTAGTTCTAGCAGCTTTGTTGTGGATATTTTTTCTTTGTCAGTCTAGCTAAGGGCTTGTCAATTTTGTTGATCTTTACAAAGAACCAACTTTTAGTTTTATTGATTCTCTCTATTGTTTTTTCTTCTCAATTTCATTTATCTTGTCTCTAATCTTTGTTATTTCTTTCCTTCTGCTTACTTTGGAATTAGTTTGCTGTTCTTTTTCTCGTTCTTGTAGGTGCTCAGTTAAGTCTTTGGTTTTAGCTCTTCTTTTTTAATGTAAGCCTTGAAGGCTATAAATTTCCCTGCCTTTGATGCATCTCATAGGCTTTAATATGTTGTGTTCTTGCTTTCATTTGTCTTGACATAGTTACATATTTCTCTTGCAATTTCTTATTTGATCCACTGATTATGTAACAGTGTGTAGTTTAATCTCCATATATTTGTGAGTTTTCCCTTTCTCCACCTCTTGTTGATTTCCGGTTTCATTCCATTATCATCAGAGATAGTGCTGTGTATAATTTCAATTTTTTTTAATTTATTGAGACTTATTTTGGGACCCAACATATGGTCTATGCTTGAGAAAGATACATGAGTCCTTGAGAAGAATGTATATCCTGCTGTTTGGGGATGCAATGTTCTTTATATTTGCCTGTATGGACAAGTTCATTTATCATATTATTCAGGTTCTCTGTTTCCTTATTGATCCTTTGTCCAGTTGTTCTATCCAAAGATGAGAGTGTTGTATTGAATTCTCCAACTATCATTGTAGAGACATCTATTTCTCTCTTCAGTTTTGCAAGTGTGTGCCACATGAATTTTGGGGCACCTTGATTAGATGCAAATATATTTATTATTGTTATTTCTTCTTGGTGAATTGCTCCTTTTATTAATATATAATGTCCTTCTCCATCTCTTATGAACATTTTGTATTTAAAGTCTATTTTGTCTGATATTAGTATTATTACTCCAGTTCTTTTCTGATTACCGTTTGCGTGGAATATCTTTTTCCAACCTTTAATTTTCAGTCTATCTGTGCCCAAGCATGTAAGGTGACTTTCTGGTAGACAGCATATAGAAGGCTGGTATTTTTAATCCATTCTGCCAGACTGCATCTTTTGTTTGGGGAGTTTAATCCATTAACATTTAACATTATTACTTTAAAGGCATTACTTTCTTTGTGCATTATATCTTTTGACTTTCCATTCACCCATCTTACTATTATCTGTCTTTTTTACCCTTTTTTGTTATCCTTACTAATAATCTTCATTTGTACACTCTTCTCCAGGCCTCTCACTCCTGTCTTTTCCTTTCAGGTTGCAGCATTCCCTTTAGTATCTCTAGTAAATCCAGTATCTTGGTGACATGTTCTTTTAGCTTTTGTTTATCTGTGGAGACTTTAAACTCACCCTCAGTTTTGAAGGACAGTTTTGCCAGATAAAGAATTCTTGGCTGGCAGTTTTCTCTCTCAGAACATTTAATATATCCTATCACTGCCTACTTGCCTCCATGGTTTTTGATGAGAAATCAGTACTTAATCTTATTGAGCATCCTTGTTTGTGATGAATTGTTTTGCTCTTGTTGTTTTCAGAATTCTCTTTACCTCTGGAAATTGATACCTTCTCTTTGATACCTCCCCCAATCTAGGCTTTCCTAACGTACCCAATGGATAGCACTCTTTATCCAGTTGTTCTCTGCTGCACTAAGGTTATTCTGTGCCTTTAATTCTCACCTGACCTAGCTCCTGCTGGGGGTGTGGTTGAGGCTGAGGTTGCCAGCCTACCCTAGATGAAACTGTTGCATAGCCCCCAGTCCCTGAGATCTGGGTTCTCTGATCAACTGCTTCCCCCCATGCTGGGCCCCACCACATGTGGGTGAGGTGACTCTACTTGCACTGACTTGAGAGAGAGTGATCAGAGGGCTCTTGGTTCCTCTCATCTGTGCTTCCTAAATAGATCTTCAGCTTATTTGTCCCTCAGATGTCTTGCAGTTTCCCAAATGCTGCGTCATTCAAGCATTCTTATAAAGGATCAAACCAAGTGCTTTGCCCAACAGCATGTTGGGAATTGAATCATGGTCCCCACAAAAGACATGCTGAAGTCTTAATCTGCAGTCCTGTGAGGGTGAACCCACTTGTAAAAAGGACATCTGAAGTTGTTATTATTAGTTAAGTTGTAGATTCACTTGTGAATAGGATCTTTGGAGGTCTTATTTAGATGAGGCTAAGTTGAATCAGGGCAGACCTTAATCTATGTGGCTGAAGTCCTTATAAGCAAAGAAATTTGGACATGGAAATAGAAACCAGAAGTCATCAGAATCCAAAGCAGTAGGCACAAGGACAGAACAACCATCATGTTACAGAGGAAGGCCAGAATGCTACTGACTCTGGGGGAAAGGAAGCCCTGCCAATACCTTGATATTGGACTTCTAGCCTCCAAAACTGTAAGACAATAAATTCTTGTTGTTTAAACCAACCAAGTGTGTTTTATTTGTCATAGCAGCCCTGGGAAACTAAGATATCACACTTTCTCTTTACCTAGTTTTTCTGGCTTCCAATGAACAGGTTTGCATGCTTGGTGTTTTTCAGTCTTGGCTATAACATGGTGTGTCCCTTCTTTGTCCACAAACCTGTCACTTACTAGATTCATGAAGAAGACTTTATTGAGCATCTACTATTTGCATTCTGTTAGGGCATTAGGGATATGAAGATAATTAAGACATAGACCCAATCTTTAAGGGCTTTATAGTCTAATAACTAATGGCAGACATAGAAATAAATAAGTATACCAAATTATGAAAAGCTGTGATTACAGAACAAAGTCAGGCTATAATATGAGCTTTTGAAAGGGGAAGTGATCAAATCTCCCAGAAGATGGAAGAGGAGATGCTTAAACTGAGTTTTGAAAGCTCAATAAATGTTCCTCATTAAGATAGGGTGGATTTGGGGATAAAATGCACCCTGCATGGACAGAGAACATGTCAAAGTCACCTTTCATGTAGAAAGCAACAACAAAAAATGTCAGAGGAACAGACTAAACTTATTTAAAATGCAAGGTTTTTCTTGTCCTAAAATGGCATTCATTTGAAAGCCTAAGATCCAGAAGAATCTAAGGGAATAAAAAGAGCTAGCATTTCTAGAGTTTTGTTGAATGATGCAGGGCTTGAACCATTAAGGCCTGGATAAGCCTTTCTCCATCACTCATGAGAGCAGCTGGTGTGCACCCTCCCTTTCAATGGGAGCAAGAGAAAAGAGCCCAGTTCAATCTCTGGGACTACCCGAGGAACAAGAAGAAAAAGGATTATCAAAGGAAATCTAAAAAGAGTAGGGAATCAGAATAAGGAGCCAATCAGAGAAGGAGAATTGTCCCTTCCCCAAACAATTCTCACTGATTACAGGCAGCTTGGAGATTACACTCTGGGACTGCCTCTGTTTGATGGTGTCTTTTCAAAGGGTGGCCAGAGAACAGTTGTCATTTCAAAGGTTGGCTGCATCCACAATGGCATCTTATTTTCCTATAGCCATTACCACAATTCCTACTCACGGGAAGGTTTGGGTGAAGAATGACTTTCTGGCACCACCCAAATCATGCCACAGTGTCCAGTCTGACTAATCCAATTTTCATCCCTGGACAAAGACGTACACACCCCAGCCCCGGTTTGCCACAACAACCAAACAGAGTTCCTCCTTATCTTTCATCCCTGCTCAGCCACAGATTGGGAGAGCATGTGCACCCAGATCAACAGCAAACTCTACAGGAGGAGTTTTACTCCAGGTGTCTTCTCTCTTCGTGTGTGAGAAGGTGCCACCTGAAATTCTCCCCTCTGCCCAAAATGGTGCTTGAACAAAAGGAGAAGAGCCCGTAGATAGCAATTGTTCAGTTCAACAACTGTTGAGCATTTTTTAAGATGGGTAAGTTGCCGCATTATTTACCATGGAGCATTTTAATATGTACAAGACATGGTCCCTGCTCACAACAGAATTCATCCTGGGAAATGGGCCATCCAACCAAAGTGTTGTAATTAGTTTACTGTTGGCAAACACAGTGATCAGAGAGTAAATCTTCAATATGGACATATGCTTAGGGCAGGAAAAAAAATCAATAGAAACAATGTGATTGCTAATAATGTTGACTTATTCAAGCTGACTTCAAAAGTATGGATTTTATTATATAATAAAGTTTACTATATGTACATACCTGTACAAATATAATATTTGGTTTTGTTTCTCATAAACAAAAGTGACTTTATATATATATATTTGCCTTCCAGGCTTATAAGCCCTTTTTATAGTATTAAAAAAAGAAAGAAAATATTTCCTGCAATTTCCCCCAAAAGGTTCCATGTAATTCAGAGAGCTCAACAATGATACATGGGCATATAGACATAGCAATGTAATTCACACCTAGTGGTTAAACTTTTATTTTCTAGACACTGTTACCTGGACTGGAGGGTAAATTGTCCAGAATAGTAACAAAGAGAATCACATCTCTGGCCACAGGTTCTAATTTTCATAATTATTTTCCCTTTTGAAAGAGGTCATTGCTCAAGCCAGTACAAAGATAATAATAATTCAAAAATTAAAACCCTTATTATAATCTCTATCTCCTATCAGTCTGGGTAGCAGAATGAGTGGATTGGCACTAGATACCCAATTAGATATTTCCAAGCGTCCTTACTCTATTTTTTTCCCCACTGCCCCTGCAACAACTTTAGGATTTTTCCATCTAAAATTGGAATATGATACACAAATGCAAATATATATAGATAGGTCCAAAAGTTAAATTTCACCTGTGAATTTATTCCAGCCTCAAGCTACTAACCAAAGATTATTTAGGTAGATTAATTAATAGTTTAATTCTAACACATGAAGAGGTGATTTGTTAATTACATCTGGGAAAATAAAATATATGGACAAAAGTTAATAATCATACTATCTGTCAAGTACAACTATATTGATTTGAAGAAACAGTCTTCTATTCCTAAATTTCACTGGCTCCCTTTATCATTAAGTCATCCATTAATCATTAATCTGCCAGATATGCTCTGGCTTCATAATCATCGCAGTCAATTCTTTGAGGGTTTACAGCACATCAGGAATGGCCCTGAGAATGTTCAGCTCATCCTCACAGCTACCAGAGCAGTAGAACTATCCCAATTTTCATTTTACATGTGAGGAAATGAATTAAAGAAGCTGCATGAGTTGTCCTGAGTTTAAACCAAACAAGCAGAGGTCCTGGAATTTACCTAGAGTCCCAGCCTCTGACGCGAGGCCCTCCCCTGCACTCTGGGCTCACATGGCCCAGAACTTTCCCTGGGCCCTGCCATTTCTCTTCGCTGTATTCTCGTTCTCCATGCCCGGCCTGGGGAGCCCAGATTGATATTCCTGGAGGAAAAGTTCACCCTTGGTGCTCCTGCAACCCTGAGTATCTGGCCTGGTATTTTCCCTGCTCCCAAAAGGGAGATTGAGAAAAGCCACTAGAAAAACAAGGCTGCTGTTTTTTACCTCCCCTCAGATTTTTCAGAATATTCCAAATATTTGAAGTATTATCAAAACTACCACAGTAGTGACTGTGATAAAAACAAAGTGCCACATGGACTGAGTTGAGGAATCAAGAGTCACTTTATTTTCCAGGGTCAAATATATCCTCCCAAACTGACAAAATTAACAAAAAATTCCAAAGCATAAAATTTCATAATGCATTTCTCTACTTTTTAAAAATCTGAATCTAGCCTTTATTTTTCTAACTTTTTGGCATGAATTTGACAACTATCTTTTCTTTGGAAGAACTGTTCTCACTTTGAGATATGTCCTTCCTATTTCTTTGGTTTTAAAAAGCCAGAGAGATAGTAGGCAGCATTAGGCTAACTTTTATTTCATTTTCAATGTCCGGTAAGGCACAGTAAGATGCTGGCAATGCTCTACTCATCAGGAAAATCTATTATGGTTGTCTTTAAACAAATACGCAAAATCTAAAAATCTGGGAACTTCTGCACTTGCTCTTCTCTGACTCCCCAGCATCCATCTCCACCAGCCTGAGCTTTGGAATCTTCTTCCATAGTCTGGATCAGACCAGTAGGGCCAGAGCAGAGTCCACAAACTCCCACCAAGAACTCATCTCCTTCAGGCTGAAGACGCTGCAGCCATGGATTTTACTACTTTTTCTTTCTTTCTTTTTTTAGAATTATTTTTACTCCAGGTTGAAACCTCTCTAAAGGCCCTACATTGATCTTACATTTTATGTAATTCCGTCAACTTTCAGTGTCTGGGCCAAATCAATTTGTAACTGAAAGAACAGACACATCTTCCCAGAGAGTGGCGGCAGCAGAATGTTTTCCCTAGGACCAGGGTTTAATGTCATTCTCCCAATAAATGGTCATTCCAAACATTTCCTGTATGCCCACGGAGCTGCCATTCAGAGGAGGTTACTCTTTTCTGATGCTGCAGAGTCCAGAGGGGAGTAAAAAAGGGAGGGACTCCGGTACATAATGATGCCATAACTGACTTCATTGAAAGGGAAGGCTTTGCAAAAATTAGCAGGCAGTCAAGCAACATCGTCCTCCCCCATTTGATCACAAACTCAAATGACTTTAGGAAACACTTAGATAAAAATCAGTGACAGAGTGGGCAGAAGCCAAGAGGAGTAGTAGGGACTGTGGTGAAAGGGGACGACCAAATTCAAACATTCAAATTCAAATGTTTTTAAAACACTGGACCAGCCAAATCAAACAAGGAAGTCAGCTGAATCCAGCCCCTCTGCTCCCAGGTTGCAATTTGAGGTGTAGACTGTTGCGTCACTGAGAAAGGGTGCTTATCCTTGGGAGACATGTCTGTAAGCTTAGTCCAACCCATAGGATATGAAAGAACAAGCAAGTGGCACTCACAGGTGAGACCACCTCGAAGGACTCACACTCTCTGGATCCTTCAGGCAAAGGGAAATTCCGTATCTCCTCCCCTCCCCCTGCAAAATTTTCCAGTGTGGAGAGCAGGGTTGGGGTAAACATGGGGCCTTATTGGCCAGTATTGACTGTTCTCCTAAAACCTATGGTTTTACTCATGACTCAATGGCTCAGATGTGGGGACTGGGTTCAGAGAAAAGGAGGGATATGTGGGAAGGGGGGTGTAAGGATCCCCCAAGAGTAAACAGTGATGCCCTTGTGGCAGGTTTGAAAACAGGTTTTAAATGATTGGCACAAGCTGGACAGGGGCGGAGGGGTGCATTCGTGCAGACATCTTTGGAAAGAGTTTAATCCCTGAGATGTTTTCTTATGGACCTTGGTGACGGTCTTCTTTCACACCTATCTTTAACTTCTCCTCTCCAGCTCTGCATGGTAATTCCCATTTAAAATCTGCCCAACTCTTCAGCAAAAACATTTGTATAACCAGGTGCGGGGGCAACTGAAAGGCCAAGTTGAAAAGAGGAAGGGTTTTCTAGGGAAACAGAACCCAACGGTGATAGCTGTAAACATGATGACATTTTATAGAAATTGTCTCTCACGACTGTGGGGATACACAAGTCCATATTCTGCAGGGCAGGCTACAAGCTGGGAACTCCAATGAAGGTTTTTGATGACTTCCCCAGGAAAGCCGGCTGGCTGAAGTAGAGATGGAAATTGTCTCTTCTGACTGCTGAAATCATCACTTCTCCTTTAAAGCTGTCAAATGATTGTTGAAGGCAGTCTCCTCAGTTGATTGTAGATGTCATCAGCCACAGATGCAATCAATGTACTGATGATTTAAGTTCACAAAATGTCCTCACAGTAACAATCAGGCCAGGGCTTCTGTAAACAAACAAGAGGACACCATCACCTGGCCACGTTGACACGTGAACATAACCGTCACATCACCTTTACCTGTCTGCTGAAACCCCAAAGCAGCATCCTTGCAAGACATCCAGAGCCAGGTGGGGAGCAGAGGCTGGTGGCCGGGGAAGAGCAGACACAAGCGGGGAAGGATCCTTTCTGCCTAGAAAGGCAGTGGGGCAAGCGTATGGAACTCCTGGGAGACAGCTCCCTGCTCAAGGAAGCTGACCTCCGAGAAGTGTAGGAGAAAGGGATCACAAGCCGAAAGATGTTTGAGGGGGTTAAATATGCAGCAAATGTCCAGAGTGGGTGAACCGGTGGGATTGCTGTGTGCAGAGGGCGACGTGAGACGTAGCTTACCGTGTGGAGCAACGAGGTTTTTACTGTGTTCGCATTTTTAGGTCACCACGAACATGGCAATTCCAAACCTGTCAATCTCCTTTCATTGTCATTATGGATGTGAAAGTCCATAATTTTTTTCCTTGAAAGATTTGGCTAGAAAATCCATCCCTCTCAGAAGCCACATGGAATATTTTGTTTATTCCCAAGAGCAACAACTGTCAAGTCCCAGCATAGTCTTTCTCCCATTCTATGTGTAAT
Organism: Tolypeutes matacus; assembly: GCA_026826555.1. Lineage (NCBI taxonomy): Eukaryota > Metazoa > Chordata > Mammalia > Cingulata > Chlamyphoridae > Tolypeutes > Tolypeutes matacus. Next base: position 23,661,682 of record JAKSZT010010858.1, on the reverse strand, counting down.
GAGCATTGCCTGTGCTGGTGGGTGTTTTTATATTATTATTAAATAAAACCTTACCAAATTTACTTTGCAGGAGCATCTTTTATGGAAAACAGATGGAAAGAGCTAACTGACAAATGCAAATCATAATGTTATAATGACTTCTTAATTTTAAAAAATTATGGATACAACTTCCCAGGAGAGACTAAAAGAGACAGTGACAGCAGATGCAGAAGGGACATTAGAAGCTGGAGGCAACTGAGAATCAAAGGAAGGCTGTACCATTGCAGAGACCAAAAGAATAGGCCTTGCCTTTAATGTGGTGCACTGAACACTCACACATGTTCAATTCCAAACATTTATCCAGGTAAAGAAAAGGAACAAAGAAACCACCAATACTCAGGACACTGATTATTCCCAAATGTGTCTGCACATGCCACAAGGAATATAAAGTTTTAGAAAACGTATTTAATATCATCCACATTTCCACATTTTCTGCATGGCTCCTCAGACATGAAAATGAAGCCACAGTTTGCAAATGCTCCTGGTTCAAATATAATTATTCAGGTGTTAAACTCTTCCTGGAAGGGGTGTTTAATGCAGAGGTTTCTTTATATTTTCACAACTGGCCAATTGAAATTCACCATTCCAGGGGTTTGAACATTTAAGCATTTTCTTATATTTTAGAAAGCAGTTGTTTTTTCTCCCCAAATTGTGTTTTCTGCTGTTGATTAACCCCTCTTTCCCTCTTTCCAGATATAGAAGAGATTTTGGAAATATTTCCAACTTGCCAGCAGATTTTAATATTGCCCCTGTGAATAAAATTCAATATATATGCAAAGTATGCCTCTTTCTCCCCTCCAATTCTTTTCACTTTTTGAACATCAAGTCACCACAGGTAATAAAATGCACACACGCAGTCTCTCGATTAATACATTTAGAAGTAGATCCCAGAACTAACCACGCCATTGGCCGTGGTGGCTCTCTCCAACCTGCTGTTCCAGGGCTTTCTGCTCCACGTCAGGGCAGAGATGTCATCCTTCCGGCTAATGGCTGACACACATACGCTTTGAGCAGCCCTCATCTCGATGGGGGCTACAGAAATTAAACAGCTGGAAATATTTTCAAATTTCTGTCTGGGGACTATTTAATGTATCAGAACTCAGCATGGATATCCCACTGAGATACAAGTATAAATGTTGTTCTTTCTTCTTCCTGTTTTTTTTTTTATTTTTCAAGGCATCTCCTTTCTTCCTCCCAAAAAGAGGAACTGTGCCATCCTTCTGGCAGGCCGTGATCCATTTAAAAAAAAAAACAGTACTTCCAGTTTTCTCAGAAACCACCATGAAGGTTTGACCTCCACTCATGTTTTGTGTTTGGGCTGCGTGGAGCTGAAAAACTCAAGACAGCCAAAAGCTACCTTCTGAATGGAACTGGGAAACCTTGACACCCCCCACACCCCAAACCCTTAAGCCACAAAGGCTTTCAAGTTCTTCATAGGCTAGAGGAAAAAAGGAATTCTAAAGTCAGCTGTTGTTCTCCTAATGGAGAAATTGATCAAAATCTCACTGGGGGAAGAAACCAGAGGAGAACAAAGTGTTATAACTTCTGGCTGCTGTTTCACTCCACCAAAGTTGGGCATAATCCACTAAAATTGGTGTATTAGTCAGGGTTCTCCAGGGAAACAGAAACAACAGGAGAGTGTATATATATATATAATATATTATGTAAATATTATGAGATTTATTATAGGAATTGCCTTGCATGACTGTGGGAATGGGCAAGTCCAAATTCCACAGGGCAAACCACAAGCTGGGAACTCTGATGAAGGTTTTGATGAATTCCCCAGGAGTAGCTGGCTGGCTGAAGCAGAGATGGAAATTCTCTCTTCTGACTGCTGGAATCATCACTTCTCTTTTTAAAGCCTTCACCTGGTTGGATGAGACCCCTCTCACTGCTGAAGGCCATCTCTGTTGTTGGTGATAGATGTTATCAGCCATAGCTGCAGTCAATTTACTGATGATTTAAATCCATGAAACGTCCTCACAGTAACAATCAGGCCAGTGTTTGCTTCACCAAACAACTGGACACTGTTACTTAGCCCAGTTGACACATGCACTTAACCATAAAAACTGGCTACACTGAAAAGCAATAACAGGAATCATTTTGACTGCCATCTGCGGGGAACATGAGTCCTTTGGGGACTCTCAGTGATCTGCGGGTTAGGAAAACAGTCACCTCAACAGCATACTATTCAGCCAAGAGAGAATGCAAAAATGGTTCGTCTTCAACTCCTGCCAGGGCATTTTGCTGCTGAACACCAACAGGTTGTGCCTCGATATTTCTCACTTCTAGTATAGTATTTCCTTTTAGATACTCACCCCACGGCCAGCACCACCACCAGGGACCATTTTACAAAGAATTTGCCATGATTATCAGAACGCTTTTGCTCATAAGAGCCTTGAGCTCGTTAGCCAGATTCAACATTCACACGCATTCAGATAGACCTGAACTTCTAACAACTCCACTCCAACAGCATTTAGGCATAAACCAAGAACCCTGGCGTCCAGGCAGCAGCTGTCCCACCACTTAGACAATCAGAGCCTAGCGTAAGGTACATTTGAGGTGGGAAGCACATTGAAGAAGCCCTTACACAATCTCTGGGGAAGACACCTGCTTTCTGAGACATTTTGGCTCAATTTGTAGTGCATTAGTAAGGAAGTTTGCTTCAAATAACTTAGGAATCAAGATAAATAATATATTAATGCAATAAGTTTTAAAAAATGAAAATGAATGTGGAAAAGGCCATGATGAACAAATTGTAGAAATATTAAAGACTTAAACCTAAGAACAGCTGTTGCAGATTAGAGACTTCACTGTCAGGGAACCATTCCCTGCAATAGGTCTAGACTAGGAGTTCGCAGCCTCAGCAATACTGACAATAGGACGCAATAATTCTTTGTTGTGAGGAGTTATACTATGCATTGAAGGATGTCTAGCATCCCTGACCTCTCCCCACTAGATGCCAGTAGCACCACCACTTCCCAGTTGTGACAACCAAAAATGTTTCCAACTTTGCCAAACGCCTCCTGGGAGGCAAAATTGTCCCCAGTTGAGAATTGCCGGTCTAGACAATAACACAGTCCCCTTCCAGCTTCCGGTACCAGTACTGGGGTACCAAACCATATGCTGGGGCCACTCCAATGTCAGATATCTGGAGTTCAAGGGAGATAAGGATAAAGCCTGGAATACAGTGTGGACAAACAGAGGCCAGATCCCAAGTCGATCACCAGAGATACCACAGGCCACTTAGAGTCAGGGCAGAGACTGAAGACCAAATCAGATTCAAATGAGGAACCCACTAAAAGGATCAAACTGGGGAACTTAGAAACACACCTTGCACTGATTTAGTAAACGTCATATATTTGGTAATAGTTATTGGAGAGTTTGATGAGCTCCAAAGATTCTCAGGTGTTATAGAAAAAATTGATTGTATCAGTTAGCTATTGCTGCATAACAAATCATACCGAAGACCCAGTGTCTTAAAACAATATGCTTTTTTATTTCTCTTAAGTAGATGGAGAGTGCTGAGAGTGCTGAGCACTCTTAAGCTGAGAGTGCTTCTGGTCATGGCTGAACTTGAACATGCATCTGTGATCAGCTGTGGGTGGGGTAGGCAGCTCTGTGAATCTTGGCTGGACTTTCTCATGTCTTTAAAGTAAATGCAATGGAATATGATATTTTGATACCTTTTAATCTTAGCTGTTGCCTTTTTAAATATAAATTACCATGATTGATTACCAAAGTATCATGCCCCAGGAGCCACTATGGTTAGAGTCTGTCTATACTATCACCCTAACGATTATCATGATGTCTGAATGGCCCAGGAGGAGCTATTCTCCCCAACTCCAACATATTCCTCTCAATTAAGAAGATTTACTTAAATGTGAGCTTCAAAATAATTTTAGCCTTTTTTCTAAGAATGTACTATATGTCAAAGAAATCATTTCCATTATACACTCCCTATCACTCAGCTCATCCTTTTTGTTGTCACATGGACCCCTGCTACTCAAGAAATGGCCTCATGTTCGAAAGTAACATTCACTCTCTCAGTCCTAAGTAACACAGGCATAACCCAAATGAAACAACAGCAGCTAAGACAACTAACATGTACTGTGTCCCAGGCACATGGTCCTAGGCGCTATACATGGATTAACTCTTTTAATCTTTACAACAGCCGTATACATAAACAAGGAAATCCAGGTACCAAAGCGGCAAGTTATCCATCCATGGTCTATCAGCTAATACCGGGCTGGGGTTCAAAGCCCAGCAGTCTGTACCCAGAGCCCACATGTATAATCAGTACAACTCTACCATCTCTCTAATGGTGAACAAATTACAGATATTCAATAAAATGTTGATTTTTGACCGTCATTATGATGTTATGATTTCTTTTTTAAAGGAAAGTTAAATTTAAGTACAGCCATTTGGTTAAAAATTCAAGATTTGTGATCACTTAGATACCCAAAGTCTGCTAATTTGGCTAAACTAGAGAATATTAATTCCCTTCATTTGCTTTATGTAGATATCACTGTAGGCAAAACACAAATTATTTAGTGTAATACAATCCAGTCTCTAGCTATAATATACCATAACTTTGTTTCTGCAACACTACTCTAATTGATTCTGATCAAACATTTTTCAGTTATATGGTGTTGTTAAGTCTGGATGTTCTAAGAAATTGAACTAGGAACGGTGTTAGTCAGAAATAAAAAGGAAACTAAAGCGTGGGAAGGTACGGTGTCAACAATAGTTGTATGCCAGCATTTAATTAAAATACAAATTTATCTTTTAAGAGAGAAAGAATGAGTTGATCAACTGAAAATGAATGTGGGTGATGAACTAGTGCCACTGAGTTAGAAGAGCTGGTAAAAATACATTGTAGTCTATTAACTTCTGAGGGAAGGAAAGTATTTATGTGATAAATGCACATAAAAATATAAAACACAGATTACAATTCTTTTAAACCATACTAGCAAAGTGGTCATTAGAAAATCCATTTGCAAATAAATAAGGAAAATTATTTAGGAGAAAACACAGCAATAAAGTATTAGCACTATCAAAGAACTGAAATAAGAAAACTGAGGATGATATGTATCTTTCTACCAACTTAAAATCTATGAGATTATTCATATTTTTAAAATAAGCTCTTTTATTGGAGTTTAACATACATATGGAAAAATTATTGGTCCTATATGTGTATCTCAATAAATTATCAAAAAGCAAAACATCCATGTAATGATTTCCCAGGCCAAGAAATGGAGCATTTCCACCCCCAGAAGTCCCTTCAAGCCTCCTCTCAATTACAAATCCCAAGCTTTTCCCTAAATGTAACCACTTTCCTGGCTTTTCACACCATAGAATAGTTTTGCTTCTTTTTAAGCTTCATATAAATGGTGAGTCTCACTGTAAAATATCCTTTCCTGCTTGACTTCTTTCATTTGATATTATGTTTGTAAAATTTATCCATGTTTCAGTTGCAGTATTTCACTCATTTTATTGCTACATGGAAGTCCATTGTATGAATTCACTAAAATTTACCATTCTCCTCTGGGTGGACATTTGAATTGCTTCTAGTTTAGGCCCACTTGACGAATGTCACTGGGGACATTCTCATACACGCCTTTTGGTTCACTTATGTATGCATTACTTTTGGGAGTGAAATTGTTGGGACATTTGTGTTCACTTCTCCAAAGTGGTACAACCAATTTATACTCTATCAGCAGCATTTGAGAGCCTCTGTTACCTGATTTCAGTGATCACTTTGCTTTTTAACTGAAGAAGCAAACTTTTCAGTTAAACTTGATGACACCACATAGTAGTAATCACATACAGTACTAATTATATTTTATTCTTCAACAGCATCTATTCACCAATTGGTATGAAAGTATTTCGTATTCCAACAGCCTGTACAACCACATTAGTGCAAAGCCACTGAATATAACCTCGCCTTGCACTATAACAATTTCAAATGACTTTCAATATGCCCCACATTTAACTATCAACAAATCTCACCCAGTTTTATCACTCTTGTCACAGAGAGTGACAGGTCACCAGGTTGACGCCGTAGATTTTGTTATTACATACATGTCATATTCGTCCACCCCCAACATGGCTACGTCCTTGCCTCATCATCACATGAGACTCCCCCATCACCTGTGCATGTAGGGTCTCTCTCTGTGGACCACAACCTTCTCACCTGGCTCCATTCGTCATTTGTTCCAATAGCAGGCATTTGTACAACTTACACTGTGTGCTTGTCACCCAGTTAGCATTGGCTGAATAAGAGTCAGACCCTGTCCTCAAAGAACTTCCAGTCAGACAGGGAAAACAGATATGTACATAAATAAGGACAATAAATTATAACAGGCATAACTATAGAAAAATGTATGGGTATGTTTGAGAATGGGCATAAAAATGAGAAGGGCTAGTTGGTCTGAGAAGAAAAGACAATGGATGGAACGTTGAGTGGAATCTTGAAAATTAAGTAGGAGCACTCCAGGAGAGGTGGTGGGAAAGGCAAGGAAGCACAACCAGAGGCTGAATGGGGCACCATCGAGCTGGATGGAGGGGCGAGAACCACAGCAGCATTCTGGAGACATTGGAGAGTGACCAAGCAGGCGGACACTGGAAGGGAGTCGACAGTTGAAGAAGGAAACAGTCTGGGTGAATTTTCCAGTTTCTTCTAGTCTGAGGACAGGCCCCAGTCCATGCGAAGCAAGAGCAGTGAGGACCCAGTTGGAAATTCACAGTCTATCTGGACTGGAGAAACAGAACAGAGATGAGGCAAGCCCAGCAGTTGGGAAGTGAGGAGGACTATCTGGCAGGAGGAGAGCACCAGGTTCTGTGCAAAAACTCTGCCCAAGCCTCTGGCTGACCCAGGACCACACCTGCACACAGTGGAGACTCCACACAGCCCAGCTACCGGGAAAAGAACCAAACTGAGGTCTGAGCTGCCACCTCTCCACAGAGGCTGTAGAGCTTGCATTGTGAATTAAATCACTGAGTTTACAGATGGAATTAGATCATTACAGTGAGTTTTTGTCACTGCTGTTGCCTCTTTATGGGAAGGTGGTGGCACATTTGAATTTCCAAATGGTCTGACGTCATTGTGTGGTGCAGATTGTGTTGGGGGCAAGAGTGGGTACAAAAAGACCAGGGTAGGAGGCTGCTGCTGGAGGCCGTAAGAGATGCTGGCTCTGGGATGAGGTTGGAGCACTCCACATCCCAGAGAAGTGGACACAGAGTCGTTGGAAGTGGGGAAGGGATTAAACACCGGCTGGGGAAGTAGGAGGCACCCAGCACCTCTTGGAGGTTTCTGACATTGACTGTGACAGGCAAGATGGGAAGAGGCTTGGGGATAGAGCTTGAGTCATTTTCAGACAAGATGGGTGTAAGGTACATTTGGGCTGTCCAAGTAGAAATGCCAAGGAGGCAGTTTAATATGTAAATCAGAGAGAGATTGGGACTAAGGATAAGAGTTTAGAAGACAAGTAGGTTCACTTGGTAATGAAGCCATGAGTATGGATGAGATACCAAAAGGATGCAAAGTGGCATAATGAGAAAAAGGACCCAGGATCCAACTGCTAGAAATTGCCCATTTTCCTGGCCAGCCAAGTTGGGTGTGCCTGCAAAGGAGCGGGAGAAAGCAAGGCACAAAGAAACCAGGAGAGCATTTCCTCACAAAAGGCAGCCTGGCATCGTGGTTCAGAGCACGAAATGCGTAATCTACCAATTCAATACCTCATCCCGTGTTCACAGGTAACCCCATCCCTCGCTGCTCTAAGATCTAACCTTCCAGCACCTAGGACCTAATCCTAGCCCTTGAGAAACCCACCGCCACATGTCATTTAGGGGCCCAGCGATTTTACAGTCCCCCCTACTCTGTTTTCACTTTTTAGTCCCTTATCATCTACCATCAGCTGAGGAGGCCACCCTCCTCCCAGCTTTCAAACCCATGACACATGTCTTCACAGGGCTCACGCTGCCACCCTGAAATGACAGAGACTATTACATGGCATACCTGAAAGCATGCTTTTAGAGGCTGAGTCACTCTCTTAAAAAGCAGTATGCAAGGAAAGCGTGTTTGAAGTTAGCAAGACTGAGGCGCCATAAAAACAGAATTTTAGACATGTAGGTGTCCGTGTATAAGAATCGTTGTTAGTGGCTTGCCTTTGTATTCTCTCTCTCTCTCTCTCTCTCTCTCTCTCTCTCTGTCTCTCAACAACTCAAAGTATAAATTTTTGACCTGAAGAAATTGCCTGACCCTCGTTTTAAGAGCTGCTGTGACTGTCATGGCAGTCTTAATGGGGAACTCTAGAAACACAAGCAGCAGCTTCAAATGTTGCAAAGGTGTAGAGGTGACATCAGACCTGGAAGCTGATTATACAGGGGTCAGTTGCCACATCCCAAGACCTGGAATCATGTTCCTTCTTCCAGGTGGACATTCTTTTTTTGAAGAAAGGCACTTTCTTCCACTACCTCACAAATTCTCAAAGTGTGGTCGGGGGGCCTCGAAGTCCTTGAGACCCTTATAAGTGTCCACCAAGTCAAAACTATTTTTGTAATAATATTAAGTCATTATTTGTCTTTTAAAATCTCATTATCTAGTACACAATGGCGTTCTGATGCAATATTAAATACCAATAACCACAATTATCTATTAAAAACCTATTAAAATATTCCTCCCTTTACCAGCCACGTATCTGGAGAATAACCTTCCATAGCAGAGTGAATTCAGAAGCCTTGTGAGAATGCAGCTGTCTTCAATTAAGCGGGACACTAAAGGGATATGCAAAAATGTAAGGGGGCCTCGGAGGCCCCTTCTGCCCCCGCCCAGCTTGCCAGCTTGCACCTCCTTCTCAGCAAATAGAAGCCCAGAGAGCACATATGAGATCAGGGCTGATATTTCAGCCAGTACCCACAAGTGCAGCCAGACTGGTTGTTAAAATCTTAAAGAACTTCTGTACCTCAAGCCCCTGGAGCCCTCCTATCACCAGCCCCTCCTCCAGGATGTCGATATCCTACAATCTGTCAACTAAAGGGTTAAAGCAGTCTGACCCCAAAATATCAGAATTTATATGGCCTGTGGCTTCCCAAAGACTCCCTGGGCTGGCCCCTGTCCTGCTGTCCCTCATAACTTATCTCCAGGCTCCATACTGGTTGTTATGTACTTAGAGTATCACCTCCCATGTAGCCCCTTGCACCCCTCTCTGTTACTGTCCATCCCCCTGCCCCTGTCCAGCCCAAAAAGGCAGATTGGGGGATTTTTCTCCTCTACTTCATATCATCTTCCTATCCTGGGGCAGCAAGCCTCTTGTCCTCAATATCAAAGCAGAAGGGCTGTCCTTACAAGCCATGGAAAATGTTCTGGCTGAGTGCAACGGTCTCCACCTTGGAAATGTTCAACAGATTTAGAACGTGCTGAAGGCTCTCATCCTTCCCACACGATGGCCCAGTCTGACCGTCTCTTCTTCTCACGCCATGGCCCCACAACCTCAGGCTTTGGAGAACTCTTCCCCTCATCAGTTCCTGGACATTGCCTAGATTTTCTTCCCATTCCTTCCTTTCCATTTATACCATTGATAGGTCAGTGGCTCTTAGACGTTGCTGCATGTTAGAATCAACTGGGGAACTTCAGAAAACCCTGATGCCCAAGATAAGTTCCAAACCAATTTTGTGATATCCTGGGGGGATGGAAGGTGGGGGGAAACCCAGGTATCACAAGTTATGCCAATGTGCAGCCAAGTTTGAGAACCAGTGGCACCTTGCCACCACTCCTTCTCCAGAATTGCCTGGAAACACTGCTTTCTCTGCTCATTCTTGAAATCATTAGAAACCCTCTCCCCCTTGGCTAGACAGGCCAGGGAACCAGGCGATGGGCCAAGTACCAGAGTCTCACCTTCAGGGCCACACCCCTTTTCCAGAATATTGAGGCCCATCTCAATTCCCATATCTCTTCCCTAAAAAGGAATACACTGACCAGGGAGTCCTGTGTTCACTTGTCCTTTGGCCACTCCCAGGAGACTGCAGGGCAGACCTGACCATTGACTGTACATGGGCCAAGGCCACATGCTCCACAACGTAACCACCTGGACAGTCTGGAAAGCACAGATGCTTGCGCCTCTAAGTCAGGCCAACTACATCAGGCTCTTTGGAACGGGGCCCGGGCGTCAGCATTTTTAATGCCCCCACCCCCACCCCCAGTCATTCTTAAGTGCAGGCAGGTTAAGAAGCGCTGAGCCTGGTGGTTCACAGAGTCTCTGCAGGTCCCTGGTTGGTCCCACTTTCCATTTTAGGCTTTCCCTGTCCATCATCTCCATCAAAGAAATCACCTGTGCCTCCAATTGTCTGGGAGTCTGTTATGCCTCACCCCAAAGCCCAGCCCAGGCCTTGCATCTTGGAGCTCCTTACCTCAGGTGGTTGTTCATCCTAAACCACATGCTCTTAGAGCCCAAGGGCTGACAGTATCCATTCAACCACGGTCTTCCAATAGGGCTGGTCAAAAGACACACGTGGAAAAGTGCTTTCGTTTTCAAATTAATGTTTTTCAACTGACAATTTTACACATACATGTAACCAAAAATCCAAATAGTGGAGACATTTGTAATAATGAGACCAGGCTGCTCCCACCCTAGACTCGACCCCCTTCCCAGAGGTAAGGACATTTAAACCAACGCATGCTTCTATTTGAAAGCCATCCTACTTTTCAAAAACAACATAGATTCCTAAGACCTGGCTCTTGGATGAGCCTCTCCGGAGTGGATCCCAGGAATCCATGTCTACACCAGCTGCTCAGGCAGTCAAGATCAGATGGGCCTGAGAACTGCTACAGACGTCCAGAACCTAACACAGCTTTTTTGGTTCCCGAGAAACCTTGAAATATGGTGAAAAGTGATAGTGACGTGGGCTTGTACCAGTCAGATGGAGTGGGGAGGGCCGTTGTTACTATCTGCACTACAGCAAGTTACTTAATTCTGCCCTGGTCACTTAGATAGATTACAACAGCCTAGAGGCCGGGTTACTGGGCGCTGCTGTCGCCCTAAAATGATGTTGGAGCCCCCATGCCACGAGGCCACCTTGTAAGTGATGTCACTTCACAGCAGGCTTCCCTCTGACCCCAAAATGCCCTTCTACATGGCCTCTGGCTTCCCAAAGACTCCCTGGGCTGGCCCCTGCCCCAGCGTCCCCAAAATCCCTCTGTGGTTTGGTTAAGCAAACTGTGAGGCTAAGAGTCAAGGCAAAGTTGCTTTAGAGTGAGTTCCACTCGACAGTGTCTGAGTAAGATTTTCAGGCTTCCTGGATAAGAGCCAACATTCTTCCAAGATTTGAAACACAAATGCCAGAAACCTGATGACATAGCTGACGTCACTGAGAAAGCCATACAATCATGTGGAGGTTTCTTGATGAGCAAAAGTTCAGCCGAGCCTGATGAACAGCCATCTGATTAGCCCAGTGCAGCAAGGCCCACTTGCTCTGCACCTGTAGGCAAAAGCCTGCCGTGTTCTCACATCTAAGCACACTCAAGTGCATGGGGGATGGGGGCGAGGGGTGTCAAAGGCTCCACGACTTGTGCAGAAGACTGTGGTAGCAAACATGTGCCTTCTGGTGGGATACTAGCTCCCAAGGAAAAAACACATGGTTTTCTCCCTGCTTTGAAAGCAGACCTGGCTTTGATCAATAAGCTCTTATAAATATGATGCACAGTTGTTTGAGGAAATGACACAGATGAAGGCACCACTGTCGCCTTTGGAAAGCAATGCCCCCGCAGTGACGGAGGGCTGCGGCTGCGGGCGGTGGCACTTCTGGGTTAGCTGGGCAGCAGGCAGACTGGCGGGGTGATTACTGGATCATCACTGCCTTGAAAAGCCAGCCGAAGACAGGTTCTCTTCTGAATCAGTGCAGAGTCGACTTAGAGATTTGGCGGGCTAAACTCTGGGCGGCAGATAATAACTATTACTGATCCATTCTCTTGCAAATCCAATAGATGTGATCGGCCTGGACACTTTACGCGCGGACCTGCCCCAGCCAGCCCACCGACCTGCTATTAGTAATGCTTCTAGAAGTACTTCATCCCCGACAGCGCGGTGTTGTGGAGGGGCCAGCTCGTTTAAATAACAGCTCTCGAGGCCCTCAGTTGCTCTGATAATAAAAGGGAGAGTCCCTCAGTGGTCCGGGGGACTTGTGGTCAGGAGGCCCAAACTCCAAAAGGGGCAGCCACATGTGTGTCTGCTACCTGGATGCCCTTCACCCGCCTGCACTGAGCTCATTAGCAGACTCAGCGTTAGAGACGGATCTGTGTGGGTGAAAACGGGGCATCATCATGAACATAAGCTAGAGGTTCTCAGGGGTGACGTTAAAAGCCTTTGTTCCTGGCATGTGCCCTGGCTAAAGTGTCTCAGAGATGCCTGCTCTTATACAGGGTAGAGGACTCCCTAGAAGCCTTATATCACCCCCTTAGGAATGGCGAAGGGACCAGATCCACCAGCACCCTGAGTGCAGCCACCAGGGTGGGGCTTTCCCTTTCTGGTGCTCTGGCTGTCTGTCTGGAAAGACAGAGCCTGCTTCTGGAACGCTGTCGTGGCTTCCTCTTGTTACACCAGAGCACCACAGAGCACAGAGACCTGGGGCTTCACTGAGCTCTCAGAACAGGGCGAATGATCCGCCTTGTGTTGTTACTAATAGGTGTCTGTTTGCTACATACCCATATAGGTGGGAGAATTTGGTGTGAGACTTGCAGCCGCCATAAGGAAGCTAACTGGCCGACGTCAGTCTACAAAGCTCGTCCACCAGTCCTCGGCAGACCGGTCCAGCCTCTCCAATCCCTGTTCCTGCTGCTTGCCCTCTCTTCTCTAACTGCCGAGCCAAATTCTAACCTCCTTCAGAGTTCAGTCACTGGGAGGTCGTCTCCTTCTAAAGAGAGCCTTCCCCATGCCCAGAAAACTGACTTGCATGACCTCCTCATGCCCCTTTGGCAAAGCAGCCCAGGTCCAAGTCCATGATGCCTAAATTCTAACCGCTTTGAAGGCAAGACCTCATTCTCCACACTTGTAATTGTTTTGTACCTCCCTGCACACTGAGCTGCATCCCGTGCACACGGCAGTGCTTGCTAAATGGCCTGCTGTGCTCAGGAAATTTCAGGGCTGATGAGGGGGACCCCAGGCTGGGCTCTACTCCCCGAGAAGAAATCGGGTGGGGGGAGAGCGTGGATGCCGATGATTCAGAGGCAGGCCTCGGAGCGTCCATTCCTGCATATCACAGTGAAAACATTTGCTGTGTTATTGAATTTCTAGAACTCCTGGGAAAGGTGATTACTTCCCCCAGAAGGCTGAGGATAATCTCAATTTTCCTTCAGCTCTTTCTTTAAAGGGAGGTAGCCTGGTGTTTCTTAAAGAAAACTGGATTTGCAATTGGTAGATTCAAGTTAACAGTCCACCACTGAGTGTGTACTTTTAAGCAAATTATTTAATTTCTCTGAGTCTCCAAACACTCATATATAAAATGGAAATACTGTTTACCCAACAGGGTCACGGTGAGGACTGAATAAGCAAAGCATTCTACAGATTCTAATATGTGTTACGAGTGTAAGGCTTGGTTATTTTCAAGCCGTCACTTTTTTTTTTTTGGTACCAACATAATCTGGAAAATACCCCTTTCAGTCAGAAGAGTCCTTTGAATTTACCCAAATCACCTATTAGAACCTTTAAATAAGAAGAAAGGGACTGTATAAAAATTCCTTCTTGAGTTAAAAATGTTGCAATTGCTGAAGACTTTTTTATTTATTAAAATAGACAGAGACTGCAGAATCTCTCACAGACTAGCTTTCTTACAGCATGTAGCTTTTCGCTTCTTTCCAAAGTAGAATGGAGGTCATAAATTAGAAGCACCACACAGTTTATTTCTGTTGGCAGCCGGGCAATTCTGCGAGGACAGTTCTCAGTGTGGAGTTCTAAAGTGGAGATTGGCCTCAGCCAGCTTGTGGAGCTACCTGTGCTCATCCTGTCTGTTAGAATGACAGAGGCATTTGCTGTTTTCAACTTCATCAACAACTTTCTTGGATGACAAAGTAGGCAAGTGCTCTCTCTTTGCTAAAGACAAGTTTTATGGGACCATACATCCCCATTCTTAGGAGGTTTCGTTTCTTACTGAATTAACCTTAGAAAGAAGAAGTCATTTGGCTTTATCAAGCATACTTCTTCCACTTTAGTAGACTAAGTAGTTCAAAACGGGCTAGGAAGATGATGAAAGCCACTAAAATTTATCTGAAGGGAAAGAAAGATAAAATCTCGAAGCGCCTGCAGATTTAAAAAGCCATTTTCTGGTTTAGATTGATATATGCATGTGAAACTTAAAGACAAAACATAGGGCAGGGAAGTATCTTCATTGTACTCCCTCAATTTTTAATTTTAATTAATTCTCCGATTTTCATAACAATGCATTTTCTATTTACACAGAGACCTGCTTCAGAATTCTAAGTAGGACCATCACCATTTTTGGGTTCCTAATGACAATTTTTAACTATTAATACATAACTCACCTCAGGTTAATTCCATAGGCTAATTCTCCTTACCTAACAATTGCTCGTAATAATCTTAAACTCCAAAATAGTCATCTATGAAAAATATAAATCCTCAACTTAAGTGTGTATTCTATTCTATAAACAAGAAAAATGTGAAAGCAAATTACTGAGTTACAATGTCCAGATACTAAGGGGTCTAGATTGTAAAGTCCCTCCATTTTGTGACACAATAATCTAATCTTATCCTCTCACAGCCTCCTTCACTCCTGGCTCTGGGGTAAGAGGAAATTCTTCAGGTAAGAGTAACAAGGCAGAAGCCATCGGTGAGCGTGTTCTCGAGAGCTGCCCTAAGCTAGGTGTGTGCTTGTTGGTAGATGTCCGTGGCCTCGCCCACACGACTGGCCACCATCAGAGGGCACGTCATCACAGAAGCAGGCTGCAGACAGGATTCTGCTCCACGCATGGTGTTCTTTGGTGAGCAGGCACAGAGACAGCCTGGTAGCCTGTTCTTGGAAACTCCATGAAGTCCCAGCAGGTCACCCCTTAGGAACTTCAACACCTTGCCTGACCAGTCCAGCCACCCTCTTAGTTAGATCAGCACCCAGAATTCTAAGTAAGAGGCAGGAAGTAAAATGGAACAGGCCTTTCACCCAGGGCAACACGCTGCAGTTGGCATATGTATAGCCTGCCGGGCCCTCCAGAATCCTGCACCCCCACCCAAGGAAGGGCAGAAGGGCCGGGCAGGGTTTAGCCAATCCACATATTTCCCTCTATAAAAGTTATCTCCAGTAATCCTTCTGCTAGTTAGCAAATCTCCAGTGCAGAGATTTGCGGATGAAGAGGGTTGAAGTCTTTGGCATTGGATCTGAACTGTGAGCCCTTGTTGAGCATTTCTAAAATACTAACCCTGCCCGCCCTTCAAGCGTGTATCCTTCTTCAGAGCACCATGGATGTTAACTGGCCGTGCTGTTACGGGGCAAATTGTGTCCCTCAAAAAGACTCATTGAAGTCTTATCCCACAGTACCTGTGAAAATGACTGTGATGGTTTCAATCTGTACGGACCCCAGAAAAGCATGTTCTTAAAGCTAATCTATTCCTGTGGGTGTAGATTTATTATGTAGGACCTTTTGATTAAGTTACTTCCATTAAGGCATGGCCCAGGATGGATCTTAATCCTTTTACTGGAATCCTTTATAAAATAGGATGAATACGGGGTGGGGGTGGGGGGAGGAGGCTACAAAGCAAGACAGCAATGAAACATGGAAGAAGAGGGAGAGACCAGCAGATGCTACCGTGTGGCTTGTCATGTGACAGAGGAGTCCAGGGTGGTGGCAGCCAGTCTTCAGGGAGAATGCATCACCTGATGATGCTTTGATTTGGACAATTTCAAGGCCTCAGAACTCTAAACTTGTAAGTTAGTAAATCTTCATTGTAAAAGCCAACCCATTTCTGGTATATTGTGCTTTGGCAGCCTAGCAGACTAAAACAGTGATCTTATTTGGAAATTTGGTGATTTCAGATGGAATTAGTTAAGTTAAAATGAGATCATCCTGGAGTAGGGTGGACACGTAACCCTTATAAGAAGGGGGGGCACAGACAGACAGAGGGAAGAAGGCCATGTAACCACTGAGGCAGAGTATGGGTTAATGCTGCCACAAGCCAGGGAACGCCGCAGAGGGCAGGTCACCACCAGAAGCTGGAAATGGCGAGGGAAGATTCTCCCCTACGGGCTTCAGAGAGAGCATGGCCCTGACAACACCTTGATTTTGGACTTCTGGCCTCCAAAACTCTGAGTTAATGCATTTCTGATGTATTAAATCAAGCAGTTTGTGGTACTTTGTTCCAACAGCCCTTCGATACACCCTTAGGATCTAGAGTATAATTAACTCACCCACATATATAAATATTTTACACTGTCATGCTCAAGTCTTTCAAAGGGAAATTGCAGACAGATAGCAGTAGGAGCTGAAGAGCGGAGCTGGCACCCAATTTGTTCGGCCAGCAGAAGAGTCAGAGGGACACGTGTGTCCACGCTCTTGGTGAATCTATCCCATCTCTTTCCAGGGCTCAAGTTTTCTGAACTGGAGCAGCAAGGGGGGTCGTTTCCCTCCTGATTTGAACACAAAACATCAAAATAGCTAAAGATGACAATTTTAAACAAGCAACCTCTCACAGAAGATGAAAACCGGAGTCTAAGTGAATAGGTATGATGACTGTTTTCTGAGGAGCGTTCTAGGAGAGATTCGCATAACCACCTTGTAATTCCATGGGGTTTCTATCTGAGCAACAGTGGAGTTGAGATGTGCCCAGGGAGCAGAGGTGGTCAGGACACCAGGAGGAGGTGGTCCCCAGGCCAGAGTCCAGTCCCTAAACGGGCCAGTCAATTTCACTGGATTTCAGTACCAAGCATCACACCATGTCCAAGAAAGCTCCAAACATACAGTGTTCCTGAGAGGAGACTACAGTCGTGTCACACAAGATGAAGACATGTTTCGTGTGTGTACACTCTCACTCTATCTTTTAAGACACACTGGCTGCATTCAGCAACAGAACTGTTCATCAGAACAGCTTGACCAGCATGTCTCTGTTTGACAGTCATTTTTCTCCCTTGAAGGCCATGATACCTTGACTCTGATTCCCTGCTGTTTTACTTTGTGTCATTTACTCATTCATCAAATATTTATGGAAAGCCTCCCACATAGGGCACTTGGGTAGACCCTGAGAAGACGACAAAGAAGTACAGGTCATGGTCCCAGCTTTCACGAAGTTTTGATACTTAACTTGATTTAAATATCAGAACAAATGACTGTGCAAGGTGAATGATTAAATACAAACGAATGTCACAGCCCCAAAACGATAGAGCTGCTGAAATGGGAGACACTGGGAATTGGAGAGGCCAAATATAAAAATAAAGAACGTCTTGAAGAAGGGGATGCTGGTGGGACTAGAAACCTGAGCAGAATTTGTTTGAGCAGACAGGAAAGCATGCACCCTAATAAAGAGGAGAGCATAGGCAAAGACTTAGATATGGAAAAGAGCATTAGTTATTCTGGAAAACAATATGGCCAACGGGCAGGGTGGGGGCCAGGAAACAATGAGAAGAAAATTATTGACAAGACCATAGTGTAAATATAGAAGATATAGTGTGGTAGGTGAAGTTTACACTTTACCCTATATGTATAGGGGGCCACTGAAAGCTTTCAAAGGGGAGTGTACATGATATACAGGGTATGTTAAGGGATAAATTTTTTTGCAATAAGAAGAATGGATTGGAAGGCAGAAAGGCAGAAGGCAGGGGAAACTGTGGGAAACAATTGCAATTGTAAAAGCATGAAGTGATGTGAGTGTAGAAGAGAGTGAGGCAGTGGGACTAGAAATCAAATTGCTTTCTTCATTCTCTGGGGAGAAAAAAGTATAACTACCCTAGAAAAATAGCTTTGGCAGGTGCCCCATATAATAGATTGTCCTTCACTTATTTCACCCGTGGTTTTTTTACTTTAACTGACCACCGAATAATTGCTTCAGCACCAGCCTATTCATCATCCTCCCAAGTCCAGCCCAGCAGACCTGAACTGAATGAAAGGATTTCAGAAGTGGTGGGCTCACTGGACTGCAAGATCTCATTACCATTAATCTCCCATTACTATTTGATGTTACCTCTGTGTCACTGATATCACCAGCAAAGTATGGGTAAGACATCACATTTGACACCTGGGGTAAAGCAGACCTGCAAAGCTCTTAAACTTGGCATGACATTGAATACTGCACTCTACTGTTTCGCCTTATTGAAGATCTGTGGGTGTTTTTTAAGCCTTTATTATAAGTTTCTTATTCATAAGTCCATCACTTAGCTGTATGCTATATAGATCTACATGAACTCAGTGAACAACTTCCATTCTGGGGACATGTACTAGACATGGCTGTGATTTCAGCCCCCCCAAATGGCTGCCCTCCCCCCAGATCCTAGAGGCAGGAGCCCAATGTAGTACAAGACACCCCCAAAGTTACCCCAGCCATGGCCGCCACTTGGCTGGCGAGTGATCTGTGAGACCCTTTCTTATAAGACTGGAACTCAGAAACAGAGGGCAGTTAGAAGCAGCAGTAGGTGCCTGATCAAACAGGTGAGATTAGTCACTGGGGACCCACATTCTGCCAAATATAAGACAAAAAAAATCAGAAGATGCTGAAAACAGAGGCTTCAGCATAATAAATTACCACACAGTTATTGACACACAGTTATTTCGTCACAGTCTCTGTGAGTCAGGAGTCTGGGCCCAGCCTAACTGTTCCTCAATGCCTCATAAGCTACAGCCAAGTTTTCAGTCAGGGAGCAGGTTTCATCTGAAAGCTCAACTGTGAACAATCCTGTTCCAAGCTCACTCAGGTGGTTGGCAGAGCTCAGTTGCTTGAGGGCTGTTTGACTCAGGGCCTCAGTTGCTTGCTGGCTGTTGCCTGGAGGCCACCCTCAGCTCCTTGTCTCCAGCCTTTCCAATATGGCAACTTTCTTCCTCAAAGCATCTAAGTCGAGAAGGTGATAGAGCCTGCTGGCAAAAGGGAAGGCACTACCATCTCTTGTAATCCAGTCACAGAAGTGACACCCCAGGACATTAGCTGTATTATATTATCTTCATTTCCTAGGGCTGCTGTAGCACAGGACCTCAAACTGGCTGGCTTAAACCAACAGAAATGTATTGTTTCATGGTTCTAGAGGCCAGAAGTCCAAGGTCAAGCTGTTAGTGGACCATGCTTCCTATAAGACTGTAGGGGAAGAGCCTTCCTAGGCTCGTCCAGCTCCTGGTGGCCCCAGGGTTTCCTTGGTTTGTTATAACATAGCTCCACTCTCTGCCTGTCCTCACATGGCCTTCCCCTCTGTGTTTCTGTCTACCCTCCTTTTCTTATAAGGACACCAGGCATATTGGTTTAGGGCCCACCCCAACCCAGTATGAATTCATTTTAACTTGAGGACATCTGCAAAGAAAAACCTTATTTCCAGATTAGGTCACATTCACAGGTACCAGGGAGTTAGGATTTAGACATATATTTCTATGAGACACAATTCAACCCACAACATATTGGTTAAAAGCAAGTCCCAGGTCTTGAACACCAGGAGCCTGGGATCATTGGGCTTTCCATGGAGTCTGTCCACTAGAGCAGCCATGATGGAGAGAATCAGGGAAGAGAGGACAAATGCAGCCATGAGCAATGGGGAAGGAATGGGCCTCCACTTTCGACTTTTCAGGGTCCCCTCTGGGCTCAGCTACTCCCAAGGGCATTTCCTTCCTCCTCTGGGTTCCACAAGAGTTCCTCCAAGACTTTCAGTAAAAGTAAAAAAGATTGAGACCATTCTTTCAGATGAGCCAGGCTGGATTTCAGGTTCTTAGAACCCAAAAAGCCAGAAGTGGATCCGAGCAGAACTTTCTTCCTGTAGGTACAACTTTCCCAGTCTCTTTTGAAGTTAACTAGGAAGCATCCACTTCCTCTGGGCTCTATCACAGAACATTGGTTTGGGAGGTACACAGACTTAGCCTTAGAACTTGTTTCCACAGTTTCAAATCAATGCAAACTTGAGCACTTTGTGCACTGTCTAAGCCTTGGTTTTCTTGTAAAATTAGAATTAAGTGCTTATCTTGCAGTAGATATTTTTGCAAATAACCTAAGCTAATCAAGCCCTGACACTGGCATGTACAATAAATGTTTATTTTCCTATTTCAATCCTTTTTCTTTCTTCCATTTTTTCCTAACTTTCTTCCTTTCTTCACTACCATATAATATATAAGAAACATATAACATCTGCTAGGCCATTATCTTAATTCATCCATTCCATTCTGCAAACGTCAGCATCGTACCTAACTCTAAACCTAAACTATAGCTATCATAAGGCAGCTTCGTAAGGTAAGAGCAGCCGTCAGCTCACATTTACTGAGGCTTACTATGTGTCCAGCACTATACAATGAGTTAACTCATTTAATCCTCACAACCACCCTATAGATATTTACTCATCCATTCTGTGGATGAGGAAATGAAGAATACAGAGCATGTAGATGAAGAAACAAAGAATACAGGGAATGTAGAAAGAGCTCCACGTGGGGAAAGTTGGAGAGATCTTGAAGTATTCAGGAAGATGTGGAATTCCCTGAACCTCGCTGCATCCCCAGAGGACAAGCAGTGACTCTACAACTGTCTGTCAGCATGTGTTAGGTAGGACTCTGGCAGTTGCATGTGGGAGGGCCTATTATATCAGATAGAATCTTTCCCAACTACTAAGCCCCAGAAAAGGGTTTCGGGACACCTGAGCCCTAAGGAGGAGACTTGGGGAGGCTGGCTGGACAGACAAGAACCAGAAAAGCTTCTCTCATTTCCATATCTTGAGAAATTGCTGGCCCCTGCTATGCAGTAGTACTACCATCCTAAATTCGTCCGTTTTCTGCTTGTGTACCTGAGTCGGGTGCCTTCTAATGGTGCTTCTCTTGTTATCCCACACCCTGTTCAAAGACCAGCCCAAACATGGGAGTGCAGAGAACATGAGGAGGCCAGGAAGAAGGCCACTGGTGAAGAGCAATAACCAGAAGAATAGGGAAGAGTTGGGGTCTCTAGGGACCATACCATGGGAGATGAATCCCAGGACAAAAGAAGGGCATGACCTCTGTCAATGGCTGCTTCTCCCTTGGCTTTGTGTTCTGGAAATTTATACTGTAGTTTTGATGGCTTGGTGCAGGCCAAGATTGCATTACGATTTCTGTTCTACAACATAATTCTCTTTCCTTATCTCAGTTGGAGTATCAAATGGCATATTAATATAATGCATTACACTAGATTTTACCTAGAGCATGTGATAAAAGCTATTTTCCAACCTTTTCAGTCTGAGTTCAAAGAAAGTTAATCTAATTTAATATGCCACTAATAAAAGTTGGTCTATGAACCAATAGTTATTTGGGGATGGGGGCTGGGGACAAAAGTTTAAAGGATTATTTAAAGGTCGGTTTGATTTAAGATGAGTTCAAGTTTAGCAAAGCAATTTCAATGCATTTACTATACATCTCTATGATGAATGCAAGGCAGGAAAACCAACCTTTACATTTTCTATCTATAATTAATGAGTGGCTTCTAAGGGTTGGGAGAGGAGGGAAGTGTGATTACAGAAGACCTGCTTACTTGAATCATTCCAAAATCTTCTGGAGGCCAATTTGAACTAGCTCAGATGTCAGCATCCTCACTTCTGCATTCTGGGGTGTTATGTACGTGTGTGTGTGTGTTTTAAGTAATGACAGGATAAAACCTGATCTTAAAAGAGACAGACTATACTAAGGTCAAGATGATTTAATTTATTAAAGCCAATTATAAGAAAAGAATGTAATTTATCATGGTAGTGTGGGGACTCGCAGGAAGTGTTGGGGGTCTCAGCCTTCCACGTCCTTCTCTGACTCCCCAGAGGGTGGGGTGCAAGCTCTGGGGCCTGCTGACTTCTCTCTCCCTCCTTCCTGATCACCAGGGGGTGGCATCCAAGAGAACTAGCTGGGGTCTGCGATTCCACCCCAGCTTAATGTGACATGTTGTGTGTGAAATGGGAGGTAGTAGCGCCTTGTTAGTCAGGGTCCTCGAGAGAAACAGAACCAACAGGAGATATATACACAATAAGAGATTCATTTATTAGGAATTGGCTCACATGGCCACAGGGGGCTGGCAAGGCCAAATTCCATAGAGTAGGTCACAAGCTGGAAGCACCAATAAAGTTGATGCTGCAGTTAAATCCAAACCTCCCAGGGGCAAATGGCCAGCCAAAGTTGAGGCAGAAATTCTTTCTGATTCCTGAATTTCTCACTTCTGGCTTTTAAGGCTTCCAACTGATAGAATAAGGAAACTCCAACGTTACTGAGAACAATCTCCTTGGTTGATGCAATCATCCTGTAGATACAATCAACCGTAGATGCAATCAACTGATTATAGATGCAAATCCATCTACAAAATACCCTCACAGTAACAATCAGGCCAGTGCTTGCTTGACCAAACAACTGGACAACATAAACTGGCCAAAACGCATGGAATTAACCATCACACACCTGTGCTACTTATCTAATCTGAATCTAACTCACCTGGAGACCATGCCTAGCATCCTGGAAGGATAAGTCCACTTCCTACACCTCCATCCACTGACAAGGGTGTTGTTCGGAATGGACAAGCAGCTTGGAAGTGCAACCCTACCTGATCTGAGCTTCACCCTCTACCTCGACCTTGCTAATTGCCCTGTACTACCTGCCAGATGGGGCTCCATCACTCCCCTCAATTCTCAGCCTAGTGCAAAGACCAGTCTATCCCATCCCTGATCTTTCCCACACACTGGACACCACACATTCTGCTTGACCTAATCCTTTAATAAAAAGACCCAAATAAAACACGATTTAGTAAAGGATTTGTTCTTTTTCAGCACCTAGGTCAGTGGTTTGCAACTCTGACTATGCACCTATGAATTAAAAAGAATTAGATAACTATACCCAGGCCCCACCTCCAGGAGATTATGATTTAGTTGGTCTGGGTAGGGCCCAAGCTTTGGCATTTTTTCTGTTAAGTGCAGGCAGGAGTAAGAACAAAGAGCTGAGGGGAATGATGGAGCTCATTCTAGCAGGCAGCACAAGGCCACTGGCAAGGTCAAGCTCAGAAGAGGTAGGGCTGCAGTTCCAGGCTGTCTGCCACTGGATGTAGATGTAAGGACAGGACTTATTCTGCCAGGACACTAGGCAAAGTCTCCAGGTCAGTTGGATTCCAGCCATTCCTGGTAGGGTTGGGAGATGTGCAGGCAGGGGCTACCATTTCCCACTTCACAAGCAACATGGCACTTTCCCCATCAAACTGAGATGGAATCGCAAATGCTAACGGGTTCAACTTTTTGCAAGCCTTCTGGGCACCCATGCTCCCATGTTAGCAGGACACCTCCAGTCTCCCCTGGTCTGTACTCACTGAGTCTCTTGCCCCTAGTACCACCTCACATCATAAGGGAGCCTCCCACCTATGACCCACACTTTCTCCCCAAAGCAATGTGTTTGTGGAGGGGGAAAATATGAAGAATGAAAAGATGGTACTCCCTAATGAAATATTTGGCCAGATTGCTGAAGCAATCAGAATGACCAATTTGAATGTTTCAGGTCTTGCCTTATGCCAGGGAAACTGCAGTACGAAATTCATGGAGCTTGAAAAGGGTCTTGGGACCCCCTTTTGCCATGGCCATTCTGTACACATGAAGAGAAACCTAACTTTGCCGACTTCCAGAAGAATTTTCCACAAGAAATTCTACACAATCAGCTCCAGAGGGTAACATGCTCTTACCCATAAATCCCATTATTTTCCTCTCCAGAAGCAGCCTGTGCCTATTTCCTGCTGGAAAAGAAAAGAGAGGAGCCCCAATGTCCAATCACTTAATGACAAAGAACAATAGACCTTTTATTAGAAGAAACTGTGCTTTGCTTCAGTTTCTTTTTATTAATGAAATATTGCCATATTAAAAAGCTCACCTCACTTACACTGAAGCATTTCAAGACTTTTTGTTAGAAAGTGGCACAAGCCAACATACCTCAGGATATTTTATCCCCTGGAAACAACAGAAAGACAAACAAACAAACAAAAGATAATCGACCAACCCAAAGATTCCAGATCTCTCCCGAACTGGCCTCTCACTTTTCCCTAGTGGCATGCATTTCATCCAAGATCGGCTCACAGGATGAAAAAAGAAAATGATGAAGACACAGGAAATGTGCCGCTGCCAACCAATTCATTATGCATCTTCTAAAATGAATCACGTGGCCATTGAATGACCAATAAACCATCCACCACTTTCTTGCGCTAACAGTAAAAAAAGAAACACACAAACACACACACATACGGCCCATGGTGGAAATAAAAGTTGTAAACGTTTTTAAAAACTGATTTGGCCTTGGTTAAAATTGAACCAAATTCCAACATCAGTTTCCCGGGTTCAATATGGCACCACAGTTACGTGGGATGTTGTCATCCGGGCAAACAGGGTAAGGGCTCTGCAGGGCCTCCCCGTACGCTTGTCTTACCATTTCTTGTGAATCTAAAAATATTCCAAAATTAAAAGTTCTTTTTTGAAAAAGAGAAGAAAAGAAATTCTATCAGCAGAGGTTATGAAGTGGAGCCTTGGAAGGAAAGAAGCCTATGATCTCTGGTAGAACCATGTGGGCAATTACCAGCAATTATAAAAATAGTCAGTAGTTGTAGTAGACAGTTGAGGCACATTCGCATGTCATGATTCATTGGGTACAGAGAACAAGGAACTGTGTTAGGGTAGAGGAAAAAGATCTTATTTAAATTTAAGTCTAGGTAGGATGTGCCTCATTATATTTACAGAGAAAATACAAGAAGCTTCCGCCAGATAATTCAATCCTAAATTACATATATTGTAATTTCCCAGGAACCTAATCTTCAGTTGGAAAACATGTGAAAAGCTCAAACCATGTTCATTTAATCCATAGAATTTGTTTATTATAGGATATGGAATTTGTTTATGTAATTTACGAATGAATTCCCCAGTCTTGTATCAATTGTCCTACACTATATAAATCCTGTGGGTTCTTCTTTTATACAGAAAGCCCCAGACTTTTTGGGTCTTAACTTTCTCCTTACTGGCCTTCTTGAAAATAAAGTGACTCTAGAACTGTTGTAGAAGATTCAGTTCCAGACACAATTCAAAGATTGTGTCTCTGTTAATTGCCTTCCATTGTCAATCCAACTGAGAGATAGACATACATACTTACATTCAAACAGCAACCAACTATATCGGTTTAGATTCCTTTGCTTGCAAAGAACACACTCTTTGGCTCAAATTAGCTTAACTATCTAGTGAGACCCGTAGTCAGCAGATTTTAGGACTGACTGATTCAGTGACTCAGCAATGACATCAAGGACACAGTATTCCCACCTCTGTTCCATTGCCTTCCTTGTGCAGCTCTACCCTCCAAATGGCTGCCTTCACAGCCACAAACTTGCTGCAGATATCCATGGAAACTTCCAGAAGCAGAAGACAAGCCTTCTGTACCTTCTTCTCAGGAGCAAGAAAATCTTTCCAAGGCAACTCCCAGTACCTGTGGCCCAGGATTTGGGTGTGGCAGGTGAGGTACTCACTCACAGGGTCAGGCAAGTGCAGGGTCAGGAAAGTTCAGGGTCACATCCTGTCTTTTTTTAAATTTTTGATATTTTGTTCATCATGGATTTTTGGCAATAATTCTGATTTTTTAAAATATTACATTAAAAAGCATTTGATTGCTAAGTTTTTTCCCCTCCCTCCCTTCTTAAATATTGCACTAGAGGCAAATGCTTCATTTCCTCACCCTGGGCCTAGCCCTGGGTCAGTAATAACCCTTTGATAACCCTTTGGATTATGGGTTAAAAATCCCAGTACTAGACACTCTAAAACCACATTTTAAACTCCACGCCCGTGATGGTTTGGAACTGTATATACCCCAGAAAATCCTGTTCCTAAAGCTAATCCATTCCTGCAGGTTTTCATGAGGTTACTTCAGTTAAGGCATGGCCCAGAGTGCGTCTTGAGCCTCTTACTGGAGTCCTTCATAAATGGGTTGAATACAGAGAGAGAGGAGAAAGCCACAGAAGCAAGAAGCTGAAAGCAATGAAACCCAGAGGAGAAGGGAGAGAGCAGCAGATGCCGCCATGTGTCTTGCCATGTAGCAGAGGAGTTCAGGATCACCAGCAGCCAGTCTTCAGGAAGAAAGCACTGCCTTAATGATGTCTCGATGTGGATATTTTCTTAGCCTCAAAACTGTAAACTAATAAATTCTCATTATTAAGCTAACCCACTTCATGGTATCTGCTTTCAGTAGCTTAGCAAACTAAAACAATGCCTTTGAAGTATTTCCTCATTCTACCTTCAGTGGAACTCTATCAGCCGAGAAGATAATAAGATTTATTTTGTGCAGTTTTACTATGAAAACAATAAATATATTGAGTCTACCTTTTCCAGCTGAGTCTGTTTTAGTTTGCTAAAGGCTGTCAATGCAATAAACCAGAAATGGGGTGGCTTTTAATAAAGGGGAATTTATTAGGTTAAAATCTTACAGTTCTGAGGCTGCGAAAATGCCCAAATCAAGACATCATCAGAGATGCTGTCTCACGAAGGTCAGCTGCAGGCAATCCTGGACTCCTTTCACATGACAAGACACAATGGCAGCTTTTGGGTCTAGGTTGCTACTCCAAGCTTACTTATTCCTGGAGCTCAGCTGTGGACAATCAGGCATACGGCCTCCCCTCTCCTCTAGGCCTAGTCTCTTCCAGCCTCCTGGGGTTTCTCTGTTTCTGCAGCTTTTTCTCTGTGTGTCTCTGCTTTCAGTCCTTCATTTATAAATCTCCAGCAAAAGGACCACACTTCACTGAAGCAATCCAATCAAGTTCCCCCAGCTGAATGCAGTCCCACACCCACAGGAATGGATTAACTCCAAGAACATGATCTTTTCTGGGACCTACAAAAAGCTTCACATTGTCACAGAGTCCACTCCCCCACCTGCAGCTCCCCCGGATTTCACTATGTCCCACCTTCCCCTGGTGGAGGGAAAAAATTGTTTTCTAAAATCTGGTCCTGGATCAACGGGGCCGTATGCTGTTGGCTCCTTGGATAACTGTTTTCATACAGCTAAGTTTTGGAAAACCCTCAGAAGAAATGTACTTCTGGCTTTATTACCCAAATATCTCTAATTCATCTCAGCAATCGTCACGTAATTGCTTTTTTGTTTGTGTTTCAGTTTTTAAATATTAAGAACATGTAAGTTAAGGAGATAATCATGTAGGTGTTAGAAAGTGAGCTAAATTGGGGCCATCCTTTGCAATCTTACAGACTATATGTCTGCTCATTTCTGACTCTATTTCATACTCCTGTGCTTGTTTTCTTTGCATTATCTTTTGCACACATTTATAAATGGAATTATTTGCTATTGTAAGCCTTTTTTAAGTGTTTCAATTCTTTCTGAAACAACAGAGTGATTTTTTTAATGAGAGATCAAAGAAGATAAAAAGGTGAGTAGCTCATAAATATTCAGACTTGGAAAACCCTTCATACCTTCAATCTGGTCATTGAAGATATATCAACTGGTAACTAATTTAAAGGCAGAAGGTTAGTTTAAAAACTGTGCTGAACTTTCATCTGACATTCCACCAGCAGTTCTGTGCCAGATACAAGGAAGCATATATCAGAGACCATGTCTCTTTTAGCTTTCCAGGCAACTATAACAAATAACACAAACTCGTTTTGGCTTAAACAAGAAGTATTTATTGGCTCACAGTTTCAAAGGCCAGAAGATTTGCTTCCTCACACAGTTTGTAGCATTCTGGCGGCCAGCAATCTTTGGGTTCCTTGGCTTTGCCATCACACTGCAGTGCCTTCTCCTTTTTGTTCTGGGGTGACTTCCAGTTTCCAGCTCCTCTCTGTGGCTTTTTCTCTCCATGACTGAATTTCATTCTGCTTATAAAGTCCTCCAGGAATCCAAACTGAGGCCCAACCTCACTCAGCTGGGCCACATCTTAACTAAAATAACATCTTCAAGAGACCCTAGCGACAGTAGGTTCACACCCACATAAATGCCATTAAAGACCAGGAACATTGACTAAGTTGAGGCATGTAGTTCAATCCACCACGACGCCATTCCCTCATGGAGCTTCCAGTTTAGAGGGGAAGTCACAGCTCTCAAAGGACTGCGAAATTAAATTGCAACCATGAGAATATGTGGGAGGTGGGTGTAGAGTTTTGCCTGACTGGTGGATTGTGCAAGACCCGCTGAGGAGACGTGGGGTCAAAACTGAAGCCTGTGCAGGGTTAACAAGGTGAAGGGCAATGTGGAGGAGGCAGCTTGTGCCAAAGCCCTATAGGGACCAACACTACAAGTCCTGAGAGGAGAGAAAGCAAGAGCATGATGTTGGAGGGCACGGAGAATACTCATGGGGTAGACATAGGCCAGACCAAGCCTTTCAAGCTCCGGACTTTATCTGAGAAACAAGGCACCAATTGGATCTCTTTTGTGGTTTGTGAAATTCAGTGGAGCTGCAGTGAAGGAACTAGCTGGAGGGAGCATGAGCCTGCAGCAAGAAAATGAGGGCAGCTAATCCAAGAGGTGGTGAGAAGAGATGTCAGCCTGCATAGGGAGATGGTGCTGGAGATGGAAATATTGCAGATATCTTGGAAAGGCTTAGTTCGTAAAGCACCTACCAGGTGTCAGATGCTGTTCTACATGCTAAAGACTCCAAAATGAATGAGGCAGTCCTGATATTTCCAGTTCTCAAAAGAGAGAAGTGACATACGCAAAGCCCAGCCAACGAGATGGTTTCTGGTAGGACTAAGAATTATGAAGAACACAAAGCCAGGGGCCACAGTATTGAACAGTGGTCTGTGCAAACATTTTGTGAGTGGTCAGAGGAGGTCTCTCCACAGGGGTGAAGTTTGAGTTGAGACCAAAGACACAACCAGAAGCAAGCCAGGGGGAAGAGTTTTCCTCAAATAGGGAGATGGAAGTTCCCAACGTGCAAATCAGTTTAGGCTTTGTGACAAGCAGAAGTGGATGGAAGGCCGATGGAGCTCAAATCGGAGAGGAGAGAAGGAGCCAGACCATTAAGTCTGTCTTTGGATAGTTAGGCACAGGGGTGTGAGGATGGAGGTACAGTGAGAATTGTTTCTACATTTCTGACTTGTGGCACTGCGTGGATGAGATACCCCTTTGCTGGGGTTGGGAAGGAAGACCCTGGGCTCATTGTTGGGCTTGTCAAGAACAAGGGGTCACTGAGACGCCCTTTGGGTCCTGTTGTCTCAGGCTTGTAGGCCAAGGTGGCCCAGGGTCCCGCTGGCCCAGAACTGAAAGGAAGCAGGGTGCAGGCTCCTGGCCTCTCGGGGCCCACTGACCCCCTCCCCCTCCGCTGTCCTCCTCCCTGAGCCTGCACAACTTCCCATCACCAAGAGTGCATCCCCAAGCTGCTTGGCTGAGGCCTGAATTAATTTCCTGCTGCTACTGGAACAAATTACCACAAACCTTAGTGGCTGACAACACCTCAAATGTATTATCTTACAGTTCTGGACGTGCAACATGGGTCTCCGTGGGCTAAAGTCAAGGTGTCGGCAGGGTCACGCTGGACCCTGGGGCAGGATCCATTCCCTTGCTTCACAACTCCTATAGGCTGCCCACATCCCGTGGCTAACAGCCCCTTCCTCCACCTTCTGAGCCAGAAGTCACTTCACTCAAACCTCTGCTGCCAACCTTGCAGCAACTCTGACAGCCTCTCCTGCCTTTCTCTTTCTCTTATAAGGACCGAGATTCCACTGGGCCAGGCCAAATAATCCCGGATAATCTCCCAGTCTCAAGGTCCTTCATGGGGAGCTGATGTGGCTCAGTGGTTGAGCGCCTGCTTCCCACATATGTGGTCCCAGTTTCAATCCCTGGCCATGGTACCACAAAAGAAAAAAAAAAAAGATCCTTCATGCAGTCACATCTGCAAAGCATTCTGAAGGGC
Source organism: Tolypeutes matacus (assembly GCA_026826555.1). Classification (NCBI taxonomy): domain Eukaryota; kingdom Metazoa; phylum Chordata; class Mammalia; order Cingulata; family Chlamyphoridae; genus Tolypeutes; species Tolypeutes matacus. Next base: position 23,631,614 of record JAKSZT010010858.1, on the reverse strand, counting down.
ATTTTTCTGCCCATGATAATAACTAACTCCTCTTTCCAGCATCTGTACACAAATGACAGAGCAGGTACAGGTTGTTTCTAGTTTTCTCCCCTGCCACAGGGCTACTGAGAAGAAACAAAACACAGAACTAGCTTCTGGGCTTGAAGGGGAGTAGAAAAAAGAGAAAATACAAGAAGAAATAAAGCATTTAAATTAGCAACTGAATATTATGCAGCCACAGAATCTAAGAAATTTGGAGGGCTACGTGTTCCTATGCAGCCAAAAGTTCCCAAAGATGTAACAGGGCCCAGGCCCGGCGTGAGCTGCCAGAGATTACAGCAGCATACAAGACGCCGGGTGCCACGTCCATCTGCCGGCGAAGGTGGAGTACTTGGGATTGTGGAGGGAAGCATGAGATGCACTCGGGGTTTATTCCCACTCACTGGAACACCGTGAACTGGACACCGAGTCACCCCCACCGCACACCATGGCTCCCAAGCAGGGCCCCAAACAGAAACCTCTTCTGGGAAGGGAGGGGAGCCCTTATTTCAGAATAGGACTGATGGGTGCCATTGAGTCGGCCTCTCCCTGGGGGAGCCATGTACCTCACAGGTGGCACCTCTTCCTCCACCTGGCGCTCCTGACCCCAGGTGTGGGGAGGAAGCTTGTGGCTGTGCTGGCTGCACACACAGGCACCACTCCTCATGGCGAGTGCCCCTGGGGAAAAGGCAGATGGCCTCAAGTGAAGCTCACACCTCCAGCCCAAACTCGCCTCCAGGGCGGCTGCCTGCCCACGCTGAGTTCGCGCCATGCTCCATCCTTGTGCTCCTCACCCACCATTTCTGATCTATATTCTTGTGGACCATCCTGTCTACAACAGCGCAGCGAAAAAAGAATTAGGAAACCTCTTCCTAAGGTGATGATGAGTAACATTTTCAAGCATAACACATTTGAATTACAGGGAAAACAGCATTACGGAATCCTCGGGAAGGGCGGGGTGGGTAAGGGAAGGCTTGGTCTTACAACGGAAATAACCTACCTTTTGAAAAGTCAGTTGTCAGTAGGAAAATGTGACTCCTTTTGAGACACTAAACTGTTAACATTTGTACATGTCTAAAGGGAGACAGATGCCTAATCTTTCTTCCCTCACATGGTATCTTAGTCAGCCAAAGAGGTGCTAATGTAAAATACCAAAAATGGGTTGGTCTTTATAAAGGGTATTTATTTGGGACAGAAGTCCACAGATAATAGCCCATAAAGCATTAAGTTTCTTCTCTCACCACAGTTCATTGTCACGTGTTAGAGCAAGACAGCTGCCGGCGTTTGCCAGGGTTCAGACTTCTGGGGTTCCTCTCTTCCCGGGGCTGCGTTTCTCTCCGGGCTTAGCTCCTGTTTCCTCCACAAGGTCAGCTGTAGAGGATCAGGCAAACGGCTCGCTTCTCTTCTCCTGGGGCCTTCTTTCCAACATCAAAACTGCTTCTCAAAAGACTGCTTCAACTGTCCTTTGCCTTGCCTTTTATATTCAATTTCCCACCCACCAAGGGGTGGGGCTCAACGCCCTAATCCTAACCTAATCATGCCCAGATTAACAGATCAGTTTACAAGCATGATTCAATTATATTTTTGGAATTCATAATTACATCAAATTCCCCAATGGTTACACATGGTAAAACGTTTTTGAGTATAGAAAGTGTATTTAAGTCTGAGGTCACCCCACTGGGATGATCCTATTTGTAGCCACTGAGTGGGAGGATACTGGGTGCCTGGAGCTGTCACTGGGTAACTGTCACATCTGCCTCACTGAGCCTTCCCTGCAAGGAGTGACAGAATCACCTAGTAGGAGACAGGGCTAAGACTTCCACCAAGCTCACCAATACATTGTGTGAACTGCCCCATGCCTGCTTTCTGCAGACGGCAGATTTGGTCTCAGATTTGCTGTCCCTACAAACTCATAGTAAAGCTTCAGGTGCACAGCCAACCCTCAGCCGCAAGGGTCTTCTATCCCTAAAACTCTGTTCCTGGAAGAGTAATCACTGAATGGGTGGATGAATGATGAATAAATGACTAGTGCACTAAATTCTCTTTGTGCTCTTGCCGTGAGGCAGGCATGTGGGCGTGGCACTTTGCCAATCCCATCTGGCCTAAACACCCCGAGGCCTCGGCCCTGAAGCCTGGCGGCCCTGAAGACAAATGCTGTGTGTAATCGCTGTTTCCAGCCGAGTTCGCAAGACTCCTTCCTAGCCGATGTCTGCGCATGATTTGGAGGCAGTGTACAAGGATGCTGCACGCAGTTTTCTTTTCCTGACAACATGTCATAAAAGCCAGTGCAATGCTCTGTGATGGTCTGTGAGATGACTCCATGCCTGAATGATTGTATCCCCAGCCGAGTCATCGGGGACATAGACATAACGCAGGTAATTCCAGAGGAGCCTGTTTCCATGTAGCGCTGCATTCCGCAGCGGGTCCTAAGTAAATGATTGCTGAGTGACAATGCAGCTCCCTCTCTGGGGGGTCCACATAAGCAATGACCACTTTGAATTGGAAGGCACCACCGCCCCTCCCCTCGGAGGCCTCCACCTACAGTCGAGGGAGAACCTACAGGTGCTTCGTGCAGGCCAGCCCTGCAGGAAAGCCGGGAACTTGCTTATCTGCACAGGTCCCGTCTCCCGTCACGTAAGATATGTGCCATTCTGTCAAATGGGCTCCTACAGCTAAGTGGAAGCTGCTCGCCATGAACAGCTAGTGAGCAGTGAGAACATGTCTATGGGCTTTATATAACTTTGAAGGGTAAATGGGGAAGCAAATATCCAACTTTATAAAAAATAGAATCCCAATTACATCATCACTAGAACTGGATGTTGAGATTGGAAGTTCCAAATGTTGGTAACTACATGCAGTGCCCAGCTTTTGTGTCTGAAGCTGTGTGTTCCCTTTAACTTCCTCCTCACCCCGCCCTCCATCCCCACCACACACACGCACACGCACGCACATGCACACACACACACACCATACACACTATGAAAAGCCTCTCTACAGCAGCAGCCTCTACTAATGCAGCTTGGAGGAGAAGACGGGAAGTTGTTACCTTGCTATTCTTCTAGAACTCAAGTGACAGCACAAGATATTTTCTAGCCCTCACATCCTTGAAAAACTAAAACTCGACTTGAGATTAGTTTGGTATGAATACAAGTGCCCAATGGAATGACATTGTAGCAAGATCGATGATATGCCTTGATGCTAAACCATAAATAGCGCCATTATTTAAGACTATTTGAATGTAGAACAAAAGGTACCTTGGAAATAACAAAGTCCAGCTAACAAACTGCATTCCTGAGTGGCTCCGCCAGAATTTGATGAAATGGTGTGAACCATGTGCTTGTAGTCTCTAACAGGTTTGGAATGTTTTCCCTTGTTCTCCTTGGAATCTTTGGGGTTTGCTTTGCTAATTAATACAAGGACACTGAGAAGTTGTGAGTATGTGTGTGTCTCTCAATAGCAAATACTTATGTCAATACACACAATGCTAGAAACAGCATTTCTCCAGACAGGTAAACCGTTAATTTGTAGCATCCCAGCACATAAGAGTTCAGTGTAGACATCTGAATTAAGAGGTTACTTTAGGGATTAAGATGATCAGAACCTGGAAATGACCACTTCCTTTCCTCTACTGCCAGCTTCCACAGGCCGTTATCTAATGGGGTCCACAGAGAATGATCCAGAAGCCAGGAGACCACAGGGACCTTCAGCACACAAGCATTAAGATGTAAAAACAAACTAGTGAGTGCAAAAGGAAAAATTAAATTACCTTTAAAAGTGTTATGAAGACAAGTGTGAATGAGGAGGAAATCCACACAAGCCTATCCCTGACTGTCTTTACTCATCGAGTTTTACTTCTAAGTGGGATAGCTGAGTACCTTCTCCTCATCCTCGAGGGCACGCAGAATCCTGAGCTGAGGGACGAGGACTCCGTGAGGAATCCGTTGTGTAGTTCTCCTGTGAGGTAGAACGGAACCGCAGGGAAGACAACTGTTAACAAACTAAGAAAAACAACAGCTCAGACATGAATTTGGAGAGCACCTGGTAAATTGTTGCACAGATGTGACATCATTTACATGATAATTGCACGCTTCCCAGCATAGAGAGGAAAATAAAACTTGTTAGATGACATAAGGGACCATTAATTATATTAATGGGTCAAGGAGTTGTTTATAGAACTTTTCTGTTGCTTCATCATCTTGATATAATTGAAAATGTTATTATATCTGCATTTCATCACCTCCTGGGAAATACAAGTCAGAAAGAAATCACATTTGCTGGTTTGCCTAGAAAAAGGTGTACTGCTGTCAAAAAATGTTTGAGGCACTTGGATTTGATTATTTGGACTAACCCCTTAGCCAAAGTATTTAAAAATGTTTCAGGACTAAATAGTTTTCCACTCACAGGAAGAACAGAGAGAAGAGCTTTGTCTACAAGACTTATTTGGGAATGCAATAAAGAAATAAGCATGTATCAACACCACCCTCACTCAGCTTCCTTAACTGGATGTTGCTCCTGCTTCCTCAAACTCAGCTGAAGCAGCTGCATTTAAGTGGCAATGCTTTGGAAGCCAAAAATGATAGATTAGGGTTGTGGAGCTCACGGAACACTCCATTTCAGAAAGTCAGAAGGAAGTGTCTTCCTGATGAGCTCACATTTCATCACTTACCTGCAATTTCTGTAGAGTACTCTCTAAAAGGGGAAATATGAGACAAAGGGCTAGATTCAGATTCAAGAGACTCAAGACTCACCCTTCACCCTGAAAAGTATCCTGTGTCATCAATCTTTAAAGAGAACCATAGTTCCAACAACCACCTCTGAGGCAAAGGTGGCTTGACCTAAACATAAATGCACCTCTCTACATCAACATTCACCTATGCAGACCCTTAGTCTGTTTTGGCCTTTTTTGACTTTTTGCCATTTGTCTTGATTTTCCCTGAGAGCCGTGCACTCCACGCACAGCTCTGAATGGGTATGTGCTACCCTTGGCACCCATGGAGCTACACGGGAGAAAGAAATTACTTATTGATTTTCTTTTCTGTGGAAAGCTGTGTTTGGAATGGTTTCTCAAACCAAGTCAGTAACGTGGGAATGCTCCAGCAGTGGGAACTTAGGGTGCCACCCTGGGGGCGTCCTGCTCACCCAGTCAGCCCTCTCTATGCAAATCCAGCCCCTCCCAGGATCGCCTTCTCAATGGTGCCAACCTCTTAGCACTTTTGATAAGACAAAGAAAGCAATCGTTGACTTTGGTAGATGAAAGAATGAACAAATAATGTATTTCCCCATTTGAGCAGTTGAAATAGAAGAGTTGGAACTTAGTTTTACTCCTCCTCTATTCTAACAGTAGTTTAAGATGGCATCCCTGGAAGAAAGGACAGGAACAAACAAGGGGATAAAGGGGATTTAGGATCAAGCCTGTGGAGTGAGCAGTGCCTATAGGACCTGGTAGGATATATAACTGAGTAGGCTTGGTGGAGAGAAAGCATAAAAGTCCTTCACAGCAGCCTCCGGGATCATGCTTTGGCCTTTAGGCCAGGGGTTGGCAAGCTACCTATGCCAAATCTGGTCCACTACCTGTGTTTGTAAATAAAGTTTTATTGGAGCACAGCTATGCTCATTCCTTTACCTATTGCTTACTGCTGCTTTTGCCCTACAGCTGAGTTGAGTAACTGCAACAGTCCTTCTGGGCTACACAGCCTAGAATATTTACTATCTGGCTCTTTGCAGGAAAAGTCTGCTTTAGGCTATGGAGAAACATTGGAATTTGAGGGCCCAGAAAATGTCCTAATGAAATGGCACCTTGAGAACGAGACACGTGGAACAGACTGGAGTCAGGGAGCCTGGAGGTTATAGAAGCCATTGCAAGAGGCTTGGAGTGAGAAGGCCAGGATGAGGAAGACAATGGCAGGAAGAGAGGCTGCAGAGGAAAGATGTTTCAAGGCAAGGGCTGGTTGCTGAGTTTGAAAAAGAAAGATCAAAGGCTTCGTGCCTGCGTGACTAAGGAAATGGACTGTGTCTCTGCCAGAGGTTGGGACAAAGAGTTAGTTTCTGGGGGAGAAAGAGGTACAGGTGCATTATGTGAGAGTGAGTTGAAATAGGGATATCCAGTGATGGTTCTCCTGAGGAGTTAAATATAAGGAACGAGAGCTCAGGGGATAGAAGACAGCTGTGACTGAGGGCAAGGTTGAACCTCGGGAAACCCTCACCCAGGTGGGAGAAAGAAATGAAGATGGAATTAAGAGAGAATGAAGAAAGAACTGCATTCCTGCAGAGCTGAAGTAGTGAGAGGTTCACTCCATTAGAGGTCCCTGGTGGCCTTGCTGCCCTTGCCTCATCCCACGGCCCCCTCACCTGGTAGCTCAGGACGGATGGCTGCTCTCCTGCCATGTCCACGTGCCTGGGACCTCACCGCAGCATTCTAGCCAACCCAGTCTGCCACTACTGGGATACTGTCTTGCTTTTGAAAGGCTCCTAGGGACTTAGTCCCCTGCCCTGGTCCCAGATCCACACCTGGAGCCCAGGTGCCAGCTGTGAAATTTATCTGACTTGTCCTCTTGCCTGGTGACCCACTGACTGCCACAGCTCACATTCCAGCCTATTGCCTGGCCAATGCTGTGCCTCCCAAATGCAGGCTGGACGGCCCCTGCTCACTGCCAGCCCCTCCCCCGATGCCTGGATGAACAAACGGACCTCCTCCTGCCCCTTCTGCAAGTTGGTTCCCTTCTGCAACGTGTAGGCTCCACTTTGGAGGCTTCTCTACTCCCTCGAACACTGCCCTCATGGTCCAGCCTTCCCGTCAGCAATCAAATTCCTTGACTCTCCATCTGACATGATGGATGGTCCAGTCACTGCAGCTGGGCTCACCCAGGACTCCACAATAATTACAGCAAATGGACTCCAACCCCCACGTGTCAGGCAACAACGGGATCGATGCAGTCTGCGAAGGGAGAGTGGGGAGTGCATGTCCCCACGCCCGCCCACTTTAGCCCCACCCCAGTGCCCAGCTAGCCCAGCCTGTGGGGTCGGGGGCTCAAGCCTCTTTGCTCGAAGCTGACTGCACATGGCTCTCTGCTGCTGGAGCCTGAAGGCATGTGCAGCACGCGGGCCAGTCGCACAGCCTGCTGGGGGACAGCTGGCCTTGGAGCCCAGAGCTTCTCCAGAGTGTGTGAAAGCGCCCACTTGGGAGCCATTTCTGAGAGGTGAGCCCGGGGTTCTCTTCAGCTGGGGAGGATGCTGGGTCCTGCCAGTGGGCCTCAGATGCTCCATGTTGGAGGACTGCAGCCCCTGGTCTGAGGGCCCTACACTGGTTGCAGAAGTCTTTCTGGCTCTCCAAGGCTTGTGGGCAAAGACAGCACCCTGTGCTCAGAGCTCCTCCCCTCCCAGCCACATGGTCCCAGGGGCTCGGTGGCTCCCTTTGGCGGGGCCAGCGCTGCTCAGGCTTCCTACAGCTGAGTCCTCATTTGTCTCCAGCGTGGACGAAATGCCTGCAAGGAGCTTCCCCGGTTGCCAGGCAGGTGACCGCGTTCTGAGGCTGCACGGCTGCTGACTGTGAACTAAGGCACTTCCGCCTCTTACTCCCGTTGTTACTTCAGTCTCAGCAGCAAGAGTCAAAGCCAAAGAGGAACAGAAGTGACGTGGGCCTCTTAGCTTCCTCAGGCTGCTGGAACAAGGTACCACAACCGGGTGGCTTAAAACGGCAGAAATGCGTGGTCTCGCTGCTCTGGAACCGAGGCACTGCCACCCTCGGCTTCTTTCCCGGCTCTGGCAGTGGCTTGCTGACAATCCTTGGCATCCCCTGGCTGTGGCCTCACTCCAGTCCCTGCCTCTGTCCTCATGTGGCCATCTTCTCCCTCTGCTGTGTCTGTCTGTGTGTCCTCCTCTTCTAAGGGCACCAGCCTTACTGCACTCGGGCCTGCCCCGCCCCCCAGGATGGCTCACTGTCACCAATCACATCTTCAAAGACCCTAGTTCCAAAACATATCACGTTCACAGGACTGGGGGTTAGAACCTGAACAGACTTTGAAGGACCACAATTTAACCCATGACAGCTCTTCCTAATAGTCCCACAAGGCCTTAGGAGTATTTGCTGACACCGAGAAGCAGGGCCAGAAGATGTGACATTTATCCAGCACACACCCCAGTCCTGGGCAGGTGTGGGAGTCAGTTTCCTGAGCAAATGGTCCCTGGTGAGAGTCTGGCAGGGAACTCCAGTGCTCCACCTGAGACTAAGGTGGCCCAGGTAATGGTCCCAGTAGGCCCATGGCTTGCATTTGTGGATGAACACTGTAGACATGGGGAAGCCTGAGTCAGACAACAGCTCACACTCAGCCAGGGCCAGGGTCCTCCCCAAGCATGCTCTGCCTTTGCTCCCCTCGGCCTCCGTCCAAGTGCTCCTGCTGGCCACGGCAGCTGAGCCTCATCCTTCTCGTCATTCTGACTAAGGCTCTTCTTGCTTCAAGGCTCACCTTGGCCACCGGCTTCCTGCCAGCAGGCTCAGAGCATCCTGGAAGCTTGGGAGGGTCAGTGGTAATGCTGACTTTTTGTCTTCATTTGCCAGAGCTTCTATGACAAATACCACCCAATGGGTTGGCTTAAACAGCAAGCATTTCCTGGCTCACAGTTTTGTAGGCTAGAAGTTCAAAACCAAGAGGTCAGCCAGGCCATGCTTTCTCCCAGGGTCGACAGCATTCCGGCAATGGCCGTCCTCCATCGCACGGCCATCTCTCCTCTCTGGTGCCTTCTGCCTTCAGGCTTCTTCTGCTTCAGGCTTCTGGTCCTCCTGACTGACTATGTCTGGTTTTCCCCACCTTGGAAGGCCTCCAGTCGCGCAGATGAAGGCCCACCCTGGCTCAGTTGATCTCATTCAAAATAAGATCTTTGAAGAGCGTCTTCATGAAAGAGTCCACACCTTAACAGTATCTTCAAAGGCCTATTTACACCTGGGCTCACAGCCCCAGGAACACAGATTAGACTTGAACATGTCATTTGTTGGGGCACATAGTTCAATTCCCAATTTTTAAACTGCTTTTTCAAAACTGTGCTTCAATTTTGCTCAAAACAGTCTACTCTAGGCAAGAGATTCAATAATCCTCAAAGGAAACAGTTTTTAAAAGTTATCTTTCTAGCCACCCTAAGCTTCTATATTAAGCTCTTCTTAGCATTTGCAGCTTGTTGAAGAAACAAACAAGTATCCATTGCAAATCAGGTTATGCTTAGTTCTAGTTAAAGAAGAGAAATAGTTAAGGGGACACTAGAAGCTGAAATAAGCCATGGGCTCTTCTAAAACCAAAATAAAGTAAAATAAGGAGGTAAACTTAAAAATTTGTAATTAGAAAATTCTCTAAAGGTTTTATATACACATGAGGCAAAGAGATTTCTTTGTTCTTTCTTCTGATTTTCGCCACATGGCAAAACACAACCTGTTAATGCAGATGGGCAGTGTGTCCTGAGCAAAAGTTCTACAGCTGCCTTGGCCAAGCCTGAAGCCACTAACACCAAAACTTCAGATTTATTGTCCCTTCACTCTAAGATATTCATGTAATTCATCCTGTGAATTACAAAGGAACATTTTATTCACAATTTCTGTAAAACGCACTGATAGATAAAAAAGGAGAAATGCACCAAACTGTATCTTTGGCTTTTATTTATTTCACAAAGCCACTCTAAATTAATTCTACACTATGCAGGTTAATGTTAAACTCAATTCTAAAAAGCAAAATCGGGCTTTAGAATAAAATGAAATGCTGAACTCTTGTCCTTCTCACCATGTCATGATTTATACGGTGCATCGTGGGCCAGGGGACAAATCCCATCACTGCCTCCCGGTGGTAATATACCCGAATTGCAGGATCAGTTTTTGAAAAGTGTTTAATACCTTAAGAGATGAAACATGAAATGATAACAAACACAATGTTAAAAAATACAGAGCTGTCATCTCTGGTAAAGAGATGTGACTCTCACCATCCCTTGAGAGAGTCTGATTTTAGCTCAGGGCTATACTAGATAAACAAATTACCACTTAGAAAATTTGGCTTTATTAGCAGGCAAATTTGTATTACTCAAATAAAGTTAATATATGTCATTGGAAAATGAAACACATTATACAGCCAGGTGCCATTAATTCCACATACGTGACTTTTCCTTTACCAAGTGTTTTAGTTTCCTCGGCTGCTCAAGCAAATGCCATGCAATGGATCAGCTTAAACAATGAGAATTTATTAGCTCGTGGTTTTGAGACTAGAATCAGGTCCAAATCAAGTCCAAAGCAAGACGATGCTTTCTTCCCAAAGACTGGAGTTCTGGGGTTGTTTACTGGCAATCCTTAGTCCTTGGCTTCTCTGACACATGGCAATGCACATGACAGCCTCTCCTGGTCTCTTAATTCCATTCCAGATTCCTTTGAATTTCAGCTTCTTGCTTCCTGTGAAATTCTCTCTGTCTGTCTAAATTTCATTCCACTTTTAAAGGCCTCCAGGAATAGCATTAAGATTCATCCTGCTTGAGGTGGGCCACATCTTAACTGAGGTAACCTCGTCACAAGGTCCTACTTACAATGGATTCACACCCACAGGAATGGATTAAGTCTAAGAACATGTTTTTCTGGGGTACATACAATTCCAAACCACCACACCAAACAAAGGCAAAAATAGACTCCACAGACATCTTGGTATTCAGTATGAACTGGAAACTATACCTACCTGAGGTTTCTAAAATTGGGTTAAAGAACTGATTGGCCTATCCTTCTCTAATAACCTGTGATGGGTTGAACTGTGTACCCATGTTTGGACATGTTCTTGGCTTTGTTCATTTTGGGGCTGTGGACCCATTGTAAATGAAGATCTCTTCAAGATGTTACTTCAGTCAAGGTGTGGCCCACCTAATCAGGTTGGACTTTCTTCTGGATGACTGGAGTCCTTTATAAGCAGAGTAGATGTTGGACAGAAAGAAAGCCACAGAAGCAACAATGGAACCTGGAGGAACAAAGAGAAGTCACCACCATGTATACTGTCATGTGACAGAAAAGCCAAGGACCAAGGATCACCAGCAGCCAGCCCCAGAATGCATCTTTGAGGAGAATGCATTGTCTTACTGATGCTCTGACTTTGCACTTCTCCTAGCCTCAAACCATGAGCCAATAACTTCCTGTTTTTAAGCCAATTCACTGTATTGTATTTGTTTTAGCAGATAGGAAACAAAAACATCATCCCTGGGTTTTCCAGCCCTAATGATTTTGCTCATGCAAACCTTCTGAAGGTTTGCATGCCAAATGTCTAACCCTACTGTAGCAGTTTGGTATTGTTTATGAATTCCAAAAATAGATATTGGATTATGTTTGTAAACTGGTCTGTAACTGGATGTGATTAATTATGTTTAGGGCTTTGATTGGGTCATGTCAGTAGGACATTGAGTCCCCACCCCTTTGGTGGGCAGGGACTCACAGAGAAAACTACATGGCAGAGAAGAGAGTTGGAGTTTTGATGCTGGAGTTTTGAGCTGAAGCCTGGGAAGTAAACACTCAGGAGAAGAACACAGAGAAATAGAGACAGCTCCTTAGATATGCCAGAAGGCCCAGGGAGAAAGACAGAACTGTTCATCTGATAGTCTATAGCTGGCCTTGTAGAGAGAACACAGCACCTGAGACTGGAAAGAAATGGAGCCCCAGAAAGAGAGGAAGCCAGGAAACCTGAACCCTGGCAGACGTCAGCAGCCATCTTGCTCCAACACATGGCAATAGACTTTGGTGAAGGAAGTAACTTATGCTTTATGGCCTGGTAACTGTAAGCTTCTACCCCAAATAAATACCCTTTATAAAAACCAAGAGATTTCTGGTATTTTGCATCAGCACCCCTTTGGCTGACTAATACACTTACTGTCTTTGGTATACTTCAAAATTCAATTCAAATCCCACTTTCTTCATAATGTCTTCCTTTCCCACCCAAAATTGAAGTCATCTCTCCTTCCATTAGAGCTTTTGGATTGGCAGAAGTGAAAAAAGACAATGACCCACAGTAGTCACCTCCAATTACACTGTTTAATATTACAACATTTACTTCCTTCACCCCACCTATCACAAGCTGTGGTTAAGTTGCTGAGCTATGTGCTTATTTATTTCCTGGGCATGGCTCCCAGTAGAATGGAAGCGTCATGAGGGCAGGACACTTGCATGCTCTGCTCAGCACTGCATACCCAGCTCTTGCACAGTGTCTAGCACATAGTAAATGCTCAATAAGTATTTGCTGAATAAATGAACATTCAGTGCTGGTAAAGGTATTACAGTCAAATTCTCTCCAATACTTGCTGGTGTGAATGTACACATTTTCTAGAAGGTAATTTAGTAATATGAATCAAATTTCACTACACAAATATAACAGTAAAATATAAGAAATAGCCTGCTGTCAACAAAATGGAAGTAAACTATACATATCACACAATAATATGTTAACCTATATTTATTGACATCAAAAAATATCCATGACATATATCTAAATAAAAAATGCAAGATTCTCAACAGCAGGTCGAATATGATCTCATTTTGTTAAAATATTACAACTGTGCAGATCTAGTTAGTGGTGGATTGACTGCAGTAGCGTCCCAGATTTGTTCATGCCTCCCTGTATCCATATCCCTGCGTACACCCTAGGCTTAGTCCTGCAACATGTGTTTTGCCCATGAGACAGTAGCATGTGATATAAGCAGAGACTGGAAAAGTGCTTGCAGCTAGGAGCTTGCCCTGCTGCTCTTGAAACCCTAAGGCTGCCATGTGAACCAGCCTGGCGGAGGCTCCAGGTGTCCCACCTGTCCCAAACCAGGCCAATTAACCAGCTGTCTGCAGGTGTAGGACCAAGCTCACTGAGATCGGTTGAGACGGGCCAACACTAGAACTTTCCAGCTGAGCCTAGCCCAAACTGCCAGCCTGAAGAACAGTGAACTAAATAAATGGTCGGTATGTCAGGCCTACATTTTGGAGTGTTTTGTTATGAAGCAAAAGCTAATTGAAACATTGTTATATACACATATATTTTTTTAAGTCTAGAAGGCTATATCTGAAATGTTTAATAGTGATGATCTCTAGGTAGAGATTATAGGTGAAATTTGGTTCATTCTTTTTTTTTTTTTTTTAAAAATTTTTTTTTTTTTTTTTTTTTTAATTCATTTATCACCCCCTTGCTGCTTGTTCTCGCTGGGTCAGCTAACCACGCCGTGCGGGCGGGCTTGCCTTCACCAGGAGGCCCCGGGAACCGAACCCCGGGCCTCCCATATGGTAAACGGGAGCCCTACTGATGGAGCCACAGCCGCTTTCCTGGTTCATTCTTTTATTACATCTCTACATATTGTTTACCATGAGCACTTACTAGCTCTATGAGCATAAAAAATGGCAAAACCCATGTTCATTTTGAAAAAGGAAATTTTTTAAAGTGATCTCTCCCTTCTCAGGTTTCCTGGTGTAATCATTGTTTGCACAACTAATTTATGCCAACACATTGATCATGACGTGTTGTGGTATCTTGAAATGATATTTAAGGCTTTCATTGCTACTTGATTCTTTGGGAGCTGTGGCACATACTTTATTTAACTTCCATAGTTGCTAAACCTATAACTGGCATACGTAGCATGAAGTCACTAACTGCTGCGATTTGTCTTGATTTGAAAACGCTGTGTTGTAGTAATAACAAAGGCAGCATAAGGATAGGACATCTATGAGAAGCAGAGAGGAGAGAGCCCAGCGTTAGACAGCGTCAGTTGCCTGAAAACCCTCCCCAGCGATTTGGTTGCCCATTGTCATCATCCTCTGCCCTGGGCTAACAGCAGGAGAGCTGTGATTTCACAATCCCCTGCTTCAACTTCCAATTGTAAGCTTACCCCAGACTAATGTAAGCAATATATATGCACACATACCCAAGAACTGAACAAATTGTAGAAATTTAGATTCCAATTAAGTTTAGAACCCTGTTACACAGCTAATCTTGAATGAGGATCATTTTTAACGACTAGTAAAGCAAATGCTATGGGAGGGAACGGTGGGGGAGTGCTTAAACCAAAGGGATTCAGAGATGAAAGAGGTCATCTTTAACTAGCTTTCTGGAATTTAATTTTCAGACAACATGACCAAGAACCCAAAAATAAGCCACCTTCAACCAAGTTAGTAAAGAAATGTAAAGAAAACAGGGATCATGTAACTTTCTTGGGTTTTCTAAAAAGACTCCATGTAAAATTTTAAGATGATACAGAAGAAAACAGTAGATGACAAACCACAAAGCAAATACTAGATTAGAAAACAGAAGTGAGCCTGCCACTGCCACTGCTGTCAGCTTCGGCTTGTCCAGGTGGCCCCTGGGCTACTTTGAGGAGCACTGTGTGCATCACAAAGCTAAGTGGCTCTGACAAGGATTTAAACGTCATCGGGGCTCTAAAATCTGCCAACAGCACTAGAATGGGAGTTAGAAAGAAGGAAGAGATGCTGTGTGACCAAACTGAAAAGAATTTGAATCGTTTAGGTAATTGGGCCGGCAGATGGCAAAGGCAGTTCATTCTGGAGGGCTTTGAAATAATTAGTCTGGGATAAAGACGCTAATCTAGTAATAATGATATTCCTTTTGTGTAGCATCATTTTTTATAAAGCACCTTTGGCCGAGAACCTCCCATAATGGCTTCTGCGATGACTGGGCACAGGATAAGGTCCTGGCAGTGAAGGAAGAAGCATGCTCAGGGGGAAAGTGTGATGTGCAGGATTGTCCCAGATGAGAAGAAGGCAACACCCAAAGAGAGACGGGGAAATCCCAGGCTGATTCACCAAATGGAAATATCTTATGGACACTCAGTTGTGAGAACTAAATCAGCAGAATGTTCGCTCCAATTTGAGCAATGCTCCATGAGGAATTTGAAGTTTACCTCCTTGGAGTAAGTTTTTTTCAGAGATTTTTCTCCAAATAAAGGTTTGAGCAGTTCAGCAGTATCTTCCTAAAAGAATAAAAGCATCAATTCTTTTTTCAATTGGCAGGCTGACACTTTTCATTCACAAGGCTAAACAGGTAGTACTTTGAGCAAGCTCTAAGGAAGCGTGAAGAGAACATTGTTCTTTAATTAGCTGCACTTGTTTCCCTCCTTCAGCTGCAACCTCTCTGCTCTGTCTCTCCCCCATCCCTTCTCCTATGTCTTAGTCAAAGCAGAAGGTGTTGGGTGTGACAGTACGGGGCATGGTTAGACTTACTGCAATGAAGCTATCCAGTCCTGCTCTTAACTCCCCCACCCAGACACCTCAAGTCAACAAGCAGGAAACCTCTGGGATATGTTGCCAGCTTGACTTTTCTGGCCTCCTAAAACACATGGAATCTCCTACTGATCCAGGATGGTTTAGTGGTGTCAGGACTGTATAGACGACTTCCAGGTGGTGACAGTGCCATCAGAAGCACAGAGAACAGACAGAATAGCAGGTGCTTTGCACACTCTGAAGGCACTTAGAGTTCAAGTCCTAAAGCCTCAGCTGTGAAAAATGTCATATTCCCAACCCAAAAGTGAAGATACTCGGAAAAGATTCTGCACCGTGAGTATTAAACCGGTTACAATCTCACTCTGCATCAAGTAAATCACATAACTATCCACATGCCCTAAGTCCCTTTCTCAGCCACATTCAGGCTTACAGCATCCAACATTGCATGTCATGTTTTAAGAAAGACATTGACAAATGGGTGTTTGATCAGTGAGGTGATCAGCTTGGTGAGTCCTCTGGAACCAGATTATTGAAAAAATAATTGAAGGTATTGGGGTTATTTATTTGTTTCATTGGGAAACCAAAAAGCAGTCTCCAATGTTTTAAAGTGTGACTGTGCATAAGAGAGATTAAACTTAATCTGCTTATATCACTCTGGGGCAGTGCCATTCAACAGAAATATAATGTGAGCCACATATATAATTTTAAGTTTCCTAGTATTTAAAAAAGAATTTTAACTGGTGACATTAACTTTAATAATTTATTTTATTTTACTCAATATCCAAAAAGTTATTTCAACATTTAATCGATATTGAAAAATTATTGAGATACTTGATATTCTTTGGAGGTTTTTTCAAAGATTTTTTTTCACATCTTTGTAACCCAGTGTGTTTCTCTGTGACTCACACCAGCCATCTCAGGTGTTCAATAGCTACATGTGACCCATGGTTCCATGTTGGTTGGAACAGCTCTAGGTGGTGAACTGGGTTATGTTGTCCTAGAAAGAAATATCAAGGAGTCTGTCTTCAATACTATGGTAGATTGAATTATGTGCCCCAATTTACAGAGGATCTTAATCTTCATCTGCATTTTATTTTCCATTGTTATTTTTCATTAAGGTATGATCCCACTGAAATGAGGGTGGGTCTTGATGCAGATTTCTGGAGACCTTACAAAGAGGAAGCCACCATAAGCGAGGGAAGGTCAGACAAGAAGAAGCCAGAAGTCAGTGGAAACCAGAAGAGCAGACACAAGGAAAGAGAGCTCTCCATGTGACAGGAGGCAGAGATGCCAGCCAAGGAGCCCCAAAGAGGGCCAGCAGCCTATGCCAGAACTCTACAGGTTTCAGGGAGGAGGACTGGTCTTGCCAACGTCTTGATTTTGGACTTCCAGCCTGCAAAACCATGAGACAATAAGAGCTTGTTGTCTATGCCGACCCACTGTGTGCATTTGTCTCAGCAGCCGGGCAAACTAGGACACATGTCCCATGTGACCCTTCTTTCTCTGACTCATTAACGTTTGCTGATGATGATAATTTCTCAATCAGAAAAATATTCTTCACAGCTCTTGGCTTTTCAACCAATGCTAACAAAGAGCCTCCTTCCTCTGTGGCCCTTTCTCCCTGTCATAAACCCTCTATCTTGTGGCAAACAGCCCATCTCCTCCTCCACCCTGCATTCTCCACTTCCTTCTCACACTCTGAAGAGGTGCACGATGTCCAGGGTGCCTCATGCTCCTAGTTCAACTACTGAATGCCTTTGCACTGGAACATGGCGGCACCTCCCTACAAACCACAGGCAGCTTTGCAACACCATCCAGCAGCTGCAAGCATACTGGTCCAAGCAGGGAAATTCTAACAGCCACAGCGCTTTGATAATACCTTAGGGCCCTTTTGGTTTCTCGTCTGATTTCTATTTTGTTACTGCTGTGGCTGTTGTTGTTTTAATAAGCATGGTGACATAAACTATTGTGAAAAGTACTTAACAGTTATGTAGGGCTGTGGAAGGATAGAGGATGGAGAACTGACTGCTAATGGGTATGGAGTTTTTATTTTTGGAGTAATGACATTTTTCTAATTTTTTTTTGGTGACAAATGCACAAAAATTATACTAAAAGCCATTGATTATACACTTTGGATAGATTGTATGGTGTGTGACTATATCTCAGTAAAACTGCTTTAAAATAAATAAATAAATATGCAAGAATAGCCAGAAATAGCAGCTATACATGTCAAGGGAAGCAGAGAGATTGAAAGGTGATGAGTTTTTTGGTTTTTTGTTTATTATTATTATTGAAATAATGAAAATGCTCTTGTAGCAGTTTGATATTGTTTATGAATTCCAAAAATGGATATTGGATTATATTTGTGAACTGGTCTTTTTCTCTGAGCATATTAGATTATATTAGATTCAGAGGTTTCACTTTCAGTTGAGTAAATAATGATTAAGGTTTGATTGGGCCATGTCAGTAGGACATTGAGTCACCACCCCCTTGGTGGGCAGGAACTCACAGAGAAAACCACACAGCAGAGAAGAGAGTGGGAGTTTTGATCCCGGAGCCCGGAAAATAAACACACAGAGAAGCAGATACGTGAGGAAGGAGAGAAGTCTCCATTAAACACAGGCAGAGGTCTTGGGAGAGAGACAAGCCATTCACCTGATAGTCTACAGCTGGCCTTGTGGAGAGAGCAGAGCAGCTGAGAGAAATGAGTCCTGGGAAGAGAGAAACCCAGGAAGCCTGAACCCTGGCAGACGTCGGCAGCCATCTTGTTTCAACACGTGGCAACAGGCTTTGGTGAGGGAAGTAACTTATGTTTTATGGCCTGGTAACTGTAAGCTTCTACCCCAAATAAATACCCTTTATAAAAACCAACCGATTTCTGGTATTTTGCATCAGCACCCCTCTGGCTGACTAATACAGCTCTAATAAGTATTGAAGTGATACATGCAAAACCATGTGATTATGCCAAATACCACTGATTGTACACTTTGGACGGATTGTATGCTGTACTAATATGTATGAATAAAATTGATCTGTTTAAACAAAAAGAAAATCTCTACACAGATCATGTTCTTATAAGCCTCTTAGACTTCATCTTATGCTTAATGACAAAGGTACATGTGGAGAAATAAACAGAATGGGTTGTCCTGTATGTAAAGAGGAAAAAAAAAAGAAAAAACACCCTCCAAGACCTGCCTCTGTTTTATCTAATCCCAGGGGCCTAAAAAGTTTTCTTAAGGTAAATTTCCTTCCAGAGACACCTCAGAGTGCGTTGCCCCAGGAGTTGTCTACCAGGAGAAATCTAAAGCAGGTAGGATGAGCCCAGGGTATCTGGCAAAAATCAGCACCCACAGTTGTTGGAGGAGCGTCAGAGTTGCAGACATTTGGCTCGTAGCCCCCTGAGTAGATCCTTTTCCAGAAGGCAATTTCATAATGCTTTGCACTGTAACAAGAGGCTAATAAATGGGGCTCTTACCCCTCTCCTTCTCCCCTGGCACCAGGAGGACACAGCCTCTGGCTTCACCAGCAGCATCCTCTCACTGTTCCTGGCACCAGATGATGCCAGCAAGTCAAAGCTGCTAAGTGTTGCTCTCATCAAGAAAATCAGATGCACATGGTAGATCTCACAGCATGGGTTAAGCAAAGTGCCAAGTTCAGGAGTTTTAAAATATTCTCATCATAGGGACAGGAAGAGAAAAACGTGTCAGAATAATCTCTGAGTCCAAATGCTTTTAAATTGTGACATTGGCTCTAGTTTTCATCTGCGGGTGTTGTTAACCTCTGCACACCAAGGAGCGCCCAAGGCAGCTTCTATGACCCCGGCTAGCGGTCTCCACAGGTGCCCGAGAGTGGTGGCGCCTGAGGAGAGCAGACTGTTTTTAAGACATTATTTAAGGTTCTCCTCAACTGCCCAGGCCGCACATTGATTTTCTGTCACAGCTCTGTGTCTGGAGGTCTGGTTCTCTCCATTGATCTACAGAGAGCATTTATAGCGCATCAAAGAGATACAGAAGGTGAGACTCAGAGGGAAAGACAAGAAACGCACTTACAGGGCTGGACACGGCTCAGCGGTGCCAACGTCACATAAAATATTAAACTGAAATGGAGGTTTTTTTTTTTTAATGTTCTGGAATCTGTTCACATATGAGACTCAATGGGACACAGAAAAGTGAAAGGATTAATATCTCATTGAATGGAAAAATTTCCCCTGCCAGAAGGGAAGCAAGCCACAGGACCTGATAAACGAATCCTGCTTTTATCTTTCCATGGAGGACTTTAGGTTGTAAATCACAGATGTCTAGGCTGAGAAGTTTAATTAGTCGAGAGGCAATGGTAATGTGTCAAGGTCACAAGTCCAACCCGAGGACCGGCTGGTTCCTTCTGCTCCACAATCAAAAGCTGTACCCCTGAACCCTGATGAAAAATAAAATTTGGCTATTCTCAGGAACAAGAGGGTGACTGGCTTAATGACGCCTGTCACAGCAAAGGACAAAACTGCTCTGGAATGGAAATCCCATGTGTGCCGCAAGGTTCATCTCAGATGCACTTTCCTACTCAGCCTTCCTCACCTCTCTAACCAGGCAGTCTTCAAAGAAAAAAAGGAGGGGAGGGGATGAAAGAGGATCTCTTTTCTTCTTTGCAAGAAAAAGTTCAATATCCTTTGCCCACATCTTTTTCTAAATACCAACAGAGTTGAGCATGTACTTGAGTAATGAAAAGATAATCCACTTGTGCCCAAGTGAATAACTCAGGAAGGCTGTGAGGACAAAAACCAGGTAACAGGCCCATGGTTCTTCAATTCTGCTCCTGCAGTCTTGTAGTTTCCAATGTGCTGACTTGCACAGTGTCTGGTGTTTAACAGACCCTCAATGTCTGTTGAATGGATGAATGAATGAAATTAAAGGCAAAGCCAGAAATGGCCTCATAGGTGTTTATTCAAGGCTAACCTTGACCTAAAATGACTTCCCTTTTGAAACCAGGGTTTCTAAATATAAAACCATAGCATCTCAGACAGAGATAATTATATTTCTTATCAAATGCATGGGTTCTCACGTTCTTTTCTGTAAAATAATTCCATTTAATATATATCCATTTCTATTAAAATTTATAAGTGGTTGTGGACCAAACCAAGTATATCTTAATTAAGTCAGAACATGGCTCACAGATGTTAGGGCCGACCCCTATTTTAGTAACGGAGACGCAAACACAATCATTAGGGACGCAGCCGAGTAGTTTTGGTCAGGTGGAAAACAAGATGAATGGGAGACCAGGAGCGTCCCTTCTACTCAAGGCTGAAAGCAAACAACCCATTGGTCACACATACAGAAAGTCGGGGTGACCTGGGTAGCCATGCACTGAAATGGAAATAGGAAACTGAAGTCATCAGGTAATAAGCCTACACCTGATCAAGGAGAAGACCTCTCCTCCAGCTGCTCACACATGGTGGAAGGCCCCAGGCCTCTTGCCATTGTATGAACTTCACAGAAATGGAGACAGAGCAGTCTTAGCGAAGCCAGTGCTGGAGAGGGGATGGGGGCGGGCACATGGATACCGTTGCCAGGTAACATACAGGAGCCCAGTTAAATGTGACTTTCAGATAGACAGTGAATAGTTTTATAGTGTAAGCTTATCCCATACAATATGCATCCTGTGTATTTTTCCTAAACTTGGTAACCTTACACATGAGCCATCAGAAGCCTATAGCCAAAGTCTTGTCAAGGAGTATGCTGTAATTTCCATATAAGTGACAGTGTTTGTTGAGGAAATATTTTGAGGGCTGGCTGAAGCCTTACATGGGAATTGCCCACCTGAATTATGCCATACACTTGTCACCAGCCATGGGAGGGGGTGGGGAAAGACTGTGTGTTTACATTTGGGTCATTCTTATCCATCTACCTGGGATCCTTCTGACCTAAATTCTGGGTCCAAAGACCAGAAGCTCACTTCTCCCTTCCTGTATGAGTCAGGGTTCTCTCGGGAAACAGAATCAGCAGGAGATATCTATCAATAATATGAAGTTTTAAAAGAGTCTCTCACGCGACCGTGGGGATGCACAAGTCCAGGTTCCGCAGGCAGGCTGCAAACCAGGGGCTCCGATGAAAGTCCGATGAAAGGTCGTTGATGAGTCTCTGGGAGAAGTTGCCTGTCCAACGACGAGCTGGGAAATTCTCTCTGAATGTTGAAATCACTTCCACTTTTAAGTCATTCAACTGATTGGATAAAAGTGTCACCCATTGATGATGCAATCTCCCTGATTGATGCAGATGTAATCAGCCATCCATGCAGTAAACTCACTGGTGATTGAAGTCCATAAATGCTCTTGTATTACAATTAGCCCAGTGCTTGCTGGAACAAACACCTGGACACAACTACTTGGCCGAGTTGACACTTAGCCTAACCATCACAGTCCACCCCTTGTCAACTCGGCAATCATACACATTACTCTAAACCATACTTAGTCTCTAAGTAAAAACAATAACAGACAAGTATACATATATATTTCCGCCTAACAATGTTCAACTCCCCTGCGTACAACTGGAAACGCATTAATTCCCTACAGAACAGGGTGCAAGTCCTTGGATGATAGTCACTCTTAAACTCGACATCCTTAAATATTATGATGTGGGATTAATACAACTTTTCATGATAGGGGAAAAGATTGGGGAAGAAAACAAAGAAATTCATTTTGTGTACATATACAATCATACTCATAATGAAACATGGAAGAAGGGTTCATGACCATTACAGTCCTCGTTTCTGTAACTGGTCACGTGGTCGAAGTTCATATTTATCACTACCTTCTTCCACTACCCATTCCATGTTCCCATTACCTTCAGCAAGCACTTCAGCTGGCCGTGGTTCTTTGCCTGGTGGGGTGACCCAAACTTTCATTCCTGAAGATTCTGGGCCATTGTTAGTCCTGCTTGAATTGATTTGTTGCAATTTTCCATTGACTTTAATCACAGGGCATAGCAGGACTAGGAGATGCCCTAGAGAATCCCCTGCATTCCAGGCAAACTCTTCTTTACCCCCATTATGTAGATGTAGTCCTATTTCCCCTTGATAGTCAAGATCAATAACCCCAGCCAGTACAGTAATTCCCTTCTTTGCCTGTTGATTCACAGGTAAGAGGAGCCCAAAGTGGCCAGGTGGCAGTCTTAACTTCCAGTTCAATGGAATCACTGTTATGTTCCCAGGTTGTAGCATTCCTCCTCTTGGGACTAAAACCTGTAGACCAGCAGAGCTTAAGGTTTCAGGGACAGGAAGCAAAAATTTTCCTAATGGGTCACTAGGGGTAATAGTGAGTGGTGCCACTCCCATTTCCACCCCTTGATTCCTGGACCCATGAATCCTGGCTATGGGAGAAACAGCACCATAGAGAGGACGCTGATTCAGAGCATACACAGTGTCCTGGAGAACATTGCCCCAGCCCTGCAAGGTATTGCCACCTAGTTGGCGCCGTAATTGAGTCTTCAAAAGGCCATTCCACCGTTCTATTAATCCAGCTGCTTCAGGGTGATGGGGAACATGGTAAGACCAGTGAATTCCCGCACATCATTTGCTGTGAAATGGGTTCCTTGATCAGATGCAATGCTGTGTGGAATGCCATGGCGGTAGATAAGACATTCAGTAAGTCCACGGATGGTAGTTTTGGAAGAAGCATTGCGTGCCGGAAATGCAAACCCATAACCAGAGTATGTGTCTATTCCAGTTAAAACAAACCGCTGCCCCTTCCATGATGGAAGTGGCCCAATGTAGTCCTCCTGCCACCAGGTAGCAGGATGGTCACCTCGAGGAATGGTGCCATATCTGGGGCTGAGTGTGGGTCTCTGCTGCTGGCAGATTGGGCATTCAGCAGTGGCTGTAGCCAAGTCAGCCTTGGTGAGGGGAAGTCCATGTGGCTGAGCCCATGCAAAACCTCCATCCCTACCTCCATGGCCACTTTGTTCATGAGCCCATTGGGCAATGACAGGAGTGGCTGGGGAAAGAGGCTGAGCATTAGCCACAGAGCGGGTCATCTTATCCACTTGATTATTAAACTCTTCCTCTGCCAAAGTCACCCTCTGGTGAGCATTCACGTGGGACACAAATATGTTCATGCTTTTTGCCCACTCAGAAAGATCTATCCACATAGCTCTTCCCCAGACCTCCTTGTCACCAATTTTCCAATCATGTTCCTTCCAGGTCCCTGACCATCCAGCCAAACCATTGGCAACAGCCCATGAATCAGTGTACAAACGCACCTCTGGCCATTTCTTCCTCCAAGCAAAATGAACAACTAGAAGCACTGCTCGAAGCTCTGCCCACTGGAAGGATTTGCCCTCACCACTATCCTTCAAGGATGTCCCAGAAAAGGGCTGCAGTGCTGCAGCTGTCCACTTTCAGGTGGTACCTGCATATCGTGCAGAACCATCTGTAAACCAGGCCCGAGTTTTCTCATCCTCAGTCAACTGATTGTAAGGGAGTCCCCAAGAGGCCAAAGCTGTGGGCTGGGAAAGAGAAGGTAACACGGCAGGGGTGGTGACCATGGGCATTTGGGCCACTTCCTCGTGTAACTTACTTGTACCTTCAGGACCTGCTCGAGCCCTATCTCGTATATACCACTTCCAGTTTATTATGGGGTGCTGCTGTGCTTGCCCAACTTTATGGTTTGGTGGGTCAGACAATACCCAGCTCATGATGGGCAACTCAGGTCTCATGGTAACTTGATGGCCCATGGTTAAGCGTTCAGTCTCTACTAAGGCCCAGTAGCAAGCCAAAAGCTGCTTCTCAAAAGGGGAGTAGTTATCTGCAGAGGATAGCAAGGCTTTGCTCCAAAATCCTAAGGGTCTGCGTTGTGATTCCCCTATAGGGGCCTGCCAAAGGCTCCAGACAGCATCTCTATTTGCCACTGAAACTTCCAGCACCATTGGATCTGCCAGATCATATGGCCCAAGTGGCAATGCAGCTTGCACAGCAGCCTGAACCTGTCGCAGGGCTTCCTCTTGTTCCAGTCCCCAATCAAAACTAGCAGCTTTCCTGGTCACTCGGTAAATGGGCCGCAGTAACACACCCAAATGAGGAATGTGTTGTCTCCAAAATCCAAAGAGGCCATCTAAGCATTGTGCCTCCTTTTTGGTCATAGGAGGGGCCAGGTGCAACAGCTTATCCTTTATTTTCGAAGGGATATCTCCACAGGCCCCACACCACTGGACACCTAGAAATTTCACTGAGGTGGAAAGACCTTGTATTTTTGTTGGATTTATCTCCCATCCTCTCACGCAAATGCCTTACCAATAAATCTAGAGTCTTTGCTACGTCTTGCTCAGTAGGTCCTATCAACATGATATCATCAATATAATGGACCAGTGTGATGTCTCGTGGGAGGGAGAGACGATCAAGGTCCCTGTGGACAATATTATGACATAGGGCTGGAGAGTTGATATACCCCTGAGGCAGGACAGTGAAAGTATACTGCTGGCCTTGCCAGCTGAAAGCAAACTGTTTCTGGTGGTCCTTACTAATGGCAATTGAGAAAAAAGCATTTGCCAGATCAACAGCTGCACACCAGGTACCAGGGGAAGTGTTGATTTGCTCAAGCAATGATACCACATCTGGGACAGCAGCTGCAATTGGAGTCACCACCTGGTTAAGTTTACGATAATCTACTGTCATCCTCCAAGATCCATCTGTTTTTTGCACAGGCCAGATAGAAGAGTTGAAGGGAGATGTGGTGGGAATCACCACCCCTGCATCCTTCAAATCCTTGATGGTGGCACTAATCTCTGCAATACCTCCAGGAATCCGGTATTGCCTTTGATTTACTATTTTGCTAGGCAGGGGCAGTTCTAGAGGCTTCCACTTGGCCTTTCCAACCATAATAGCCCTCACTCCATGAGTCAGGGATCCAATGTGGGGATTCTGCCAGTTACTGAGTATGTCTATTCCTATTATGCATCTGGAACTGGAGAAATAACCACAGAATTGGTCCAGGGACCCACTGGACCCACTGTGAGACGGACCTGAGCTAAAACTCCATCAATCACCTGACCTCCATAAGCCCCTACTCTGACTGGTGGACCACAATGACGTTTTGGGTCTCCTGGAATTAATGTGACTTCTGAGCCAGTGTCTAATAAGCCCCGAAATGTCTGATCATTTCCTTTTCCCCAATGCACTGTTACTCTGGCAAAAGGCCGTAGGTCTCCCTGGGGAAAGGTGGGAGGAAGATTAACTGTATAAATTTTTGGCAGTTTAACAGGATCCTTCCCCAAGGGGACCTGGCCTTATCCTCATTCAAGGGACTCTGGGTCTGTAAACTGTCTCAAGTGTGGGAATTGATTAAGGGACCATGATTCTCTGCGTCTGTAATTAGAGTTAGGATTTTGTTCACTTGACCTAGAACTCTTCTGCTTATACAGATCCAGAAGAAATCTAGTAGACTGCCCATGTATTTCACTTCTGGGTACCCCATGATCTATTAGCCAACGCCATAACTCCATACGACTCAGACTATTCTGTGTGCTGTTTCGAATCTGTCTTTCATTGCGGTAGCCACGCCTACCTTGGCTTTGGCGATTAACTGCCGATACTTGACTTTTACCGGGCCTTGATCCGATCATCCCCATAATATTTAAGGATTCCAATTCCATTACAGCCCCCCCTACAGTAATATCTGGACTGCAGAGAAGAGCAACCACGAGCTCTTCAGAGAAGATGGAGTTAGTCTTACAAATTTATTCCTCACAGTCCTGGTTAAAGGTGTGTCCTCTGGACATTCCTGGGGTGGGTGGGCAGGTCTTAAGTTGTAAATCCATTCTAGCATTCCAATCTCTCTAAGCCTTTGAATCCCCTCATCTACTGTATACCACGGCAAATCAGGCATCTCAACATCAGACATGCTAGGCCACCGTTTGGTCCATGTTTAATCAGCCACCCAAACAAACTGTTAGAGCCCTTTCTAACCCCTCGAGCTACAGCGTTGAATCCAGAATTTCTGCTCAGTGGGCCCATATCAATAAATTCAGCCTGATCCAACTTTATATTCCTTCCACCATTATCCCATACCCTTAGTATCCATTCCCACACATATTCCCCTGATTTCTGTCTATATAAGTTGGAAAACTCATGCAGTTCTTTCAGAGTATAACGTACTTCCTCATGGATCACACTTTGTATTTCACCTTTGGGGGCTTGTTGTGATTTTAATCTAGTAATGGGTCTCGAAGACAAGAGGGGTGGGGGGGTCTGGGTAAGGAGAAGGATTAGAGATGTCTTGCAGGCTACTGACCTGAGGGCATTCCTTTGCATTTTCTTCTGGTGAGACAGGATTATTCTCTTCAGGCAGGGGTTGGAAGACAGATTCCTCAGGGCAGACTGGAAGTTGGACCATGCATGCTGGAGATTGGTTGGTACCTGCCTCAGGGCTGGGAGGAGGTACAGACTCTCTGGGGCAAGGTGGAGGCTGGGCAGTGCATGCTGGAGTTAGGCTGGTACCTGCCTCAGGGCTGGGAGGAGGTCCAGACTCCCTGGGGCAGGCCAGAGGCTGGGCAGTACAGGCTTCCATTTGGCTTGTAACCACCTCAGGGCTGGAAGGAAGTCCAGACTTCCTGGGGCAGGCTGGAGGCTGGATGATACAAGGTTGAGAAGGTGTGGTCTCCACAGGGCAGGCCATCACAGGTTTAACTGGTAAAGTCTCAGCAGAATTTAGGGTTCCAATGTCCCCACCAATATTATCATCATCCCATATGTCTCCATCCCAATCCTCGGGGTTCCACTCCTTTCCAATCAATGCCCTCACTTTAATTGCAGAAACCTTGCGAGGTTGAGATTTTAGTTTCCTCTGTAATTCTGCTACTCGTACAATGAGAGACTGCGTTTGATTCTCAGATATCTCAAGTCTGTGGCTACAGGAGACAAGATTTTCTTTCAAGGCACACGTAGAAACTTTCATATCATTCATGCGGCATTTAAGTTTCAAAATTGAAGACTTTAGCTCATCCCTTTCTTTTGTAACTGTATCCAGAGTATCTAGGAGGAGCCAGCCAACATCATTATATTTTTTTACTCCACAAAATTCTGTTAAAGTATTGAAAACACTCTCACCCAGATCCTTGCTTCTTATAAGCGTGGAAGTAGGGGAATCCAATGATGCTATTTTGCGTATCTCTATTGCCAGCTCACGCCATGGACTGTTAGCAACCTCTTCATTATTGGAAAGGGAGTCATTAGTACCCCTGAGTCCAATTAGAGTGGAGAGCCAATTACAAAACTCCCAGAACCACCTCAGACATCCCATGTTTAAGACTCTGTTCCTCAAGAACCACCCCACTTCTGGTACCAGCTGTATTAGTCAGGGTTCTCTCGGGAAACAGAATCAGCAGGAGATATCTGTCAATAACATGAAATTTTAAAAGAGTCTCTCACGCGACCGTGGGGATGCACAAGTCCAGGTTCCGCAGGCAGGCTGCAAACCAGGGGCTCCGATGAAAGCCCGATGAAAGGTCGTTGATGAGTCTCTGGGAGAAGTTGCCTGTCCAACGACGAACTGGGAAATTCTCTCTGAATGTTGAAATCACTTCCACTTTTAAGTCATTCAACTGATTGGGTAAAAGCACCACCCATTGATAATGTAATCTCCCTGATTGATGCAGATGTAATCAGCCATCCACGCAGTAAACTCACTGGTGATTGAAGTCCATAAATGCTCTTGTATTACAATTAGCCCAGTGCTTGCTGGAACAAACACCTGGACACAACTACTTGGCCGAGTTGACACATTAGCCTAACCATCACACTTCCCCACCTCTTCCTGGATGCACAGCCAGGCCACACTTCCCAGCCTGCCTTGCAGTGATGCAGCCGTATGCCTGAGTACTAGCCAATGGAGCGTTGGCAGGAGTGATGTCAGGTACTCCCAAGCCAGGTCCATGCAAAAGCCTCCATCTCTCTTTCTCCCCTGACTGCCAGCTGGAGGCAGAGAATCCAACACAGAAGACTGAGGCCCTCGGGGACGGG
The DNA here is from genome assembly GCA_026826555.1 of Tolypeutes matacus. Lineage (NCBI taxonomy): Eukaryota > Metazoa > Chordata > Mammalia > Cingulata > Chlamyphoridae > Tolypeutes > Tolypeutes matacus. The sequence continues at coordinate 23,603,395 of JAKSZT010010858.1, read as the reverse complement.
GGAGCCACAAAACGGGCCCCAGAATCTCTGCCTAGAAGGCTGTGCACCAAATATTCACATGGAACTGCTACGTGCGGAAGACAAATAATCCTCTAGTGTGGGACATCTTGGAGGTGTAGGACTTGCTTGTTACACAGTGAGACTACCCTGTTACACAGCCCTGATGGGCCTCGGTGTCTAGAGGGGAAGACAGGTAATGGGCAAATACACAGAGATGGATACAATTTCAGCCATGATGAGTGTTTTCCAGAGACAACCTGAGTACAACAATAAAGAACAGCTGAGATGGAGGGGGCTGCTTCCATATGTTTGGAAATGACTGATGATGAGCTAACAATAATAAGGAAATGTTTATAGCGTCTTCTGTCTGTGACAGGCCCCAGCCAAGCACCTCTCACATGTTAACTCCCTTATTCTCACAACGACCCTTCAAGGTGGAGATTATGGTTCTCCCCACTGTACAGATGAGGATAAGGCTGCTGGGGCCAGCATCTATTCCAGTTGGTTGAGGCCTGTGCTATGCCAGTTGTTACATTTTTTAATGTTGCCCTTGAGTTGGGGGGTGAGTGGTAGAGGACTGTTTTAGGTAGCACAGTGGTCTCAACCTGGGGACAAGACTTTTGGCCATGTCTGTAGACATTTTTGGTTGTCACAACTCAGGGCTGAGGTTGCTCCTGGTATCTAGCAGGGAGAGGCCAGGGATGCTGCTAGATCTCCCACAGCGCACAAGAGAACCCCACAAGAAAGACTTCTCCAGCCCCAAACGTCAATAGTGCCAAGGTAGAGAGACCCTGGGGGAGAGAAAAGCATGCGCAGTGCCTTTGAAGTGGGAAAGCCCCCGGCATGGGCAGGTGTTGCACGTATACCTGACAGGGCGGTGTTAGATGAAGGTAGCGATGTAGGCAGGGGCTGGAGCACACACTCACCCTTGTTAGCTATTTTACTTCAATGTAAAGGGGAGTAAAATAGCACATTGATGACTGCAGTAGAAAATAGATCAGAGAGGGGTCAAGAGTTGAAAAGCTGTTACTGTGGACCAGTGAGAGATGAAGGAGGTTGCAATAGGGAAGTTATGGTGGAGGTGGAGAAAAGCAAATGGACTTCCACTATATCTGGGGGTTGGAGATGACAGGATTTGCTGATGGCTTGCCCAGGGGGGTGAAATTGAGGAAGAGGGGGGAGTTGAAATGATGCTCAAGGCCTGACCTGAACAAGTAAGTGAGTGGTGCTGTCATTCACCTGGACAGGAAAGCGAGAAGAGAAGCGGGAGGAGGATGCCTGTGAGCCAGCAAATTGGCCATGTCAATGGATGGTTAGATGTGGGCATCTCGGCTCACAGTGTCTCGGCTGAAGACATCCATGACATGTGGAGTCATTGGCATCCAGATAATGTTTAGAGCCATGAGGAAGAATCCTGGGGACCAAGAGAAGGGGGTCTCAAGTGACCTTTAGAACCCCCAAGTGTTTAGCATTTAGAGAGAAGAGGAGTAGCTAGTCATGGAAAAGTGGAAGAGGCCAGACAAGAGAAAAGGCTGGAGTGTGATATTATGTAAGAGAGGAGAATGTTTTCCAGAAGAAGAGAGTCATCGTCTATGCCAATTATAGCGAGAAATCAAATGAAATTCAATATGGTGGTCATTGTTGACCTTGAAGAGCGCAACCGAAAATAAAGGTAGGAATAGATGCCAGATTAAAAGGGGCTGAGAAACTTTACATCAGCATATACCATGCAGAACTGTGTGGGGGAGAGTGTGGTCTACAATGTGAACTATGGACCATGCTTAATGGCAAAGCCCCAGGATGTGTATATCCATTGCAGGTGATGTGCCACTCTAATGAAAGATGTTTATGTGGGATGTTATAGGAGGTGTGGGAGGTGGGGAACATGGGAATCCCTGTAATTTTTGGGGAACATTTATGTAATCTAAGCATCTTTTAAAATATATATATATTTTAAAAAGTATATTATATAGCAGCTATGTACAGCAGGGGAAACACAGATTGAGAGGAGGAATTTTCTTGTTTGTTTGTTTTATTATTATTATTGAAATAATGAAAGCTTTAATAATGATTGAAGTGATGAACACACAACTATGTGATTATACCAAATTCCACTGATTGTACACTTTGGATAAATTGCATGCTTTATTAATATGTATCAATAAAATTGATTTGTTTAAAAAGGGCGGGGGGGGTGCTGAGAAAGCCAGCAAATGGAGACAATATGTATGGAGTTCTCTTTGGAGAACTGAGGTTTTGGTTTTTTGTGTTTTGTTTTGTTTTGTTTTGTTTTGTTTTGTTTTTGCTGTGAAATGGATCAGAATAATAGGGAAATGGCTAGAGTAGAGAGGAAGTCAAGGAAGATTCAAGACTATTGGAAAAACCACTGTTTGTTTGCATGCTATGGAAAAAGAGGTGGCAGACAGAAACTGATAATGCAGAAGGAAGGAGGCAGAATGTGAAGGAGCAATAGGGATGGCCTCCAGATACCTTGGTCTGACTGGGGAGGGAGAATGGAGAGGTACTTCTAGTGCAGGCAGGTTTCTAGATTGGGTGGTAGCAAATGAAGATGTATCCATCTAATTTCTCCTGTTTTCACAGCTAACTAACACCTAGCTGGTGATCTGGTTGTGGGAGGGGCAAGGAGAAGGAAGAAAGGCTTGGAGATTTAAGAAAAAATTGAGGCATGAAATAGTTAGCCCAGAGAATGGAAAACAAATTTCCCAGGAAAAAAAAAAAAGAAATTGGGCAGGCAGTGTTGAGACCTCATTGGAAGTTTGAGACCATGGATCTAAAATGAACTGAGTTGGCCAAGTTGCCTGAAATTCCAACCCAACCCTGAAGGCTCAGAGACAGGCATGGAGGTAGTGAGGGCTCCATGTTTCAAAGGTTGGGATGTGACCAGTGTGGTGAAGGTTGATGCCCACGGAGATCCCCCTTCAGGAGGAGGCCCGCGGCCCCCTCTGTCCCCCAGCAGAACAGAGCATTACCTGCTAACGGTTCACAGCTGAGTCCCCCAGGGACCTGCCCACAACTGAAGGGAGCTGTTGTACCTCCAGTGGCAAGTGGTCTCCTGCAGGGGCCAAAGGTGTCTTAACTCAATGAAGAGACACACTGGGGACATGACATGCTGCAGGCTGTGTGAAGGGCAAAGGGGGCAAATCGGTCATTTTGATGGATCACTGCCTTAGCTTCCGAGGGCTGCCGTAACAAAGCATCATAAACTGGGTGGCTTAAAACAACTGGAAGTTACTCTCTCACAGCCCTGGGGACTAGAAATCTGAACTCCGAGTGTTGGCAGCGCTGTGCTTCTCCTGAGGCTCTGGGGAGAGCCCACTTCCTGCCTCGTTCCTGGCCCCTGGAGGCGGCTTGTTGCTCGGTTTGTAGACACGCCCCTCCAGTCTCCACCCCTGGCTTCCCATGGCCTTCTCCTCTGGGCCTCCTCTCTGGGTCTCTTTAAAAAGGACAATGGTCATTGGCTTTAGGGCCCACCACAGTGGTCCAGGATGGTCTCCTCAGCTCAAGGCCCTTCACTTAATTCCATCTGCAAAGACCCTATTTCCAAAGAAAGGCACATTCACAGGTTCCAGGGGTTAGAACTTGGCCACATCCTTTGGGGAACACCGTTCAGCCCCAACAGGGACTCAGAGGTTCCTTCCTCTGAGTAGGGGCAGAGCTGGACTGAAATATTCCTGGCCAAGTGGGGAAGAGATGGGGATACTGGACGCTGGGCTTGGATGAGATCAGAGGTGCGCTGGCCTCCATTAACTGGAAGCAGCTGCTGGGGAGAGCAGAGGCGGCTCAAAGGCGTCTAACTCTGAGTTGATACTTGAGAAGTAAAATCATCATCCTCCCAATCATCCCATTGAGTGTGGTTCTCATTGGCTTGTGATCAACCATTGACTTGTCCAAAAGCTAATAAACCACAACCAAACCCAGGTGGGATGCAGCTGTTTCAGTGACCACGTGCCCAGCAACGCACAAGGCCAGCCCCAGAGCGAAAGCAGTGAGAGGAAGGAAAGCGTTTCTTCCTCTCGTTTCTTTGTTGTGGTATGTAAAAACTGTCAGCAGGGAGGACCCCTGCTCTGTTGCAAAATGTCCAAATAATTTTAAAACAGTATATGTCAGCTGCTACCCCAACTCTAGGCATGGGCACCCTCTGCTATGACTTCCTTTACTTAATAAAATGGTGGATTAATTTTCATTTGAAAATGGTCCTTAAAAAACTGTTGCTAACCTATACCTGCTCTAATTTTTTTTTTTTTTTAATTAAAAAAGTCATTGCTTCTAAAATGAATGGAATTATTGGGGCAGATGTGGCTCAAATGTTTCAGTTTCTGTCTCCCATATGGAGGGACCTGAGTTCAATCCTCGGGACCTCGTGGTAAAAATAAAGAAAAATACAGAAAGTGTGCAGGCCTCCAGGCCCCACGGGCAGGTGCACCGCCAGGCCCTGCCAAGCCACGCAGCGAGATGAGGACATAACAGGAGAGGGACACAAGGGAGAGCCAAGATGAGACACACTGAAAAATCAGGAACTAAGGTGGCGCAGGCTGTAGGACGCCTCTCTCCCATATTGGAGGTTCCAAGAATCGAGTCCCAGTGAAGACAGGTGAAGGATGAGGAGACAGGGCAGGAAACAGACACAGAGATTTGCCCAGCGAATGGACACAGAAACAGCAAAGATGGGAGGGGGGTGTTAAAAATGGATAAAAGTAAATAAATCTTTTTTTAAAAATGGATGTAATTACAGTTGGCTACCACCACTCGTCTATGCAATTTTCAATCAGAACATTCTGCAAAGTGCCAATGGAAGCCAGGATTTGGCCCCCCGGGCTGGGGGCATTATCCAAGAGAGTATCATAAGCAGGTCCCGTTATCTTAGAGCCTAACTGGAAAAGTTTTGAGATATGGCAACTTTGCAGTGAAAAAAAAGTACAGAATGTAGTTGCAGAAGTAATGACTAAAATATAAAAACAATCGTGTAGGACAAGAACGTGCCAATAGGTCTCCTGGACCATGATTGAAGGGGGCCTTGCTGGCAGAGCCTGAGCAGGGCGCAGGAGTCCAGGGGGATTCTGTAGAGGCCGCCCGGGCATTCCCAGGTCCCCCCAGGTAGGGGATGCCGGCTCATTGCACCTCCAGGTTCACCTGGGGAAAGATGCCTCACTCTTAGCACAGGTGGGCAGCCCGCGCTGCACAGCAGCCTCGTCGCCGAGGATTTGAACTGTGTCATCCTCGTTTGTATAGTCTTTTTGTTTGTCTGGGGCTCACCAAGAGAACTGAGAGAGGGCAAAGAAAATATGTTTTATGAAAAAGTATAAGTATAGTAAAAAGAGGGGAGGAGGGTAAGGTAGGCGTCCTCCCAGGCTCCCTTCTGAGCGTGCCGGGCTTGCGAGCATCCTGCCCTCTGCAAAGGGAGACTGGCCACCTCCTGGGGCAGTTCATACGGGGCTCAGCCAGCCTGGCGCTCAGCCCCACCGCATGTGGCACCATCTTGGGATGACCGGCAGGACAGTGCACGGCGTCGCCCAGCACTGCCTCCACGTGGAGCCTGCCCCAGTGCTGACGGGGGAGGGTCCTTGGCCTGGCTCCCAGGCTCCTGGGCAGAACTGGCTGGACAGGACTGATCCCTGTCCGTCCTATGCACAGGGCCCCCGACCCAGTTCCCTGCTCCCTGGACCACCCAGCTCTCTGCCGTAGCCTCCCCAATCCACCCACTCCCACACCTCCACAAATCACCTCGTCTTCATCCAGCCGGGCGACAAGGCAATCTGGCCCTTTCTCCATTTTTCCCCAAATCTATTCTTTATTGTATAAACTTATGAACCTACACACAGGGATTTATTTAGCTTTTGATAGTCAAAGACAAGTTATTGAACCTCAAAACCCTTTTTCTCTTTCAAAAAACCCAACTTTTGCAAATCAGTAGCCTGGGACCACAAGACCTTTGTCTCCTCTTAGATTCCAAAAGCCAGATAAGAAATTCCAGTGCTAAGGCATGATTGCCCATTTATCTGCACCATTCACTGCTCACAGCATCCAAGAGACAAGGATGTGGAAGTCATCCTTTCCGGGGGGCGGTGAGGACGGAAAGCTGGCGTGATAAGTGGCAGGGTATGTGTGCTGACAGGTGCGTCACACTGGTTCCTACGTCTAAGTCTTTTCCTACAACAGCAGTTAGATGACTACTGCTAAATATCTTCTATGCTTACAGAATAGTCCCAGTCACGGGAGACATGTGCATGTGTGTAGATGCCTAGCAAAACAAGGACGCATTGCCTTTGGACAGCAGATGATTGGGCAGCAGGATTCTTATTAATTTATGGATTTCTGAATCATTCAAACGTTCTGCCCTGAACATGTAGTGTGATTTTCATTAGAAATAAATAATGAATGAGCATCATATAAAATTGTTAAAATAAAACCTCTGCATTTTTTGGGTGTCTCTGAGTTGCACTCCTATTGCAGCCAAGGAGACTGACACCTGGAGGCTTGCCACCTTCTTGTCCTCTGTCATTGCCAGGCTGCAGCCTCGTGGCTGCTGGCAGAGCACCTAGCACTTCGATCTCTCCCTGGCCTTTTCCAATGAAAGAGTCAATTCCTTGGGACGCTCCCGAGCCCAGGACTTTTGCACACTCCCCTTTAAGTTCCAGTTTGGCGGGATTGGAGGCTTCCAGAATCAGGACACTTGGAGAACCCTGCTGCATCCTCTGAAGCCCCAAGAATCATCCTATATCCAGCTATGAACAGAACAAGATAGAAAACCTCCTTGCCTCACCCACCTTCCCAGAGAATACAGAGCCACTTCCAGCCTCGTCAAGTCTTGGGGCTGGGTGAATTATGGACTCCACCCCAGTCTGACAATTGCCTGCGGGTGGTAGGCTAAATTACAGTTCACCAAGATGCCCACGTCCTAATACCCAGATGCTATGGATATGTTACCTTATGTGTCAAAAAGGACACTGCAGAAAGAAGATATTATATCAATTCTAAAGGACAACAATGGGGGGTATAAGAGGTTATGGGATTTTTCCTTTTGGAGTAATGAAAACTTTCTAAAATTGACTGAGGTGATGACAGCATAACTCTGTGGTGAAAATGAGAGCCACTGAGTGTCCACTTTGAATGGACTGTACAAGGCATGGGGCTGTGTAACTCAGGGAATCCAATGGTGGAAGATGGACTGTGGTTAACAGAACAAATACGAGATTGTTCGCTCATAAACTATAAGGAATATAACAAATGTATAATACTAATACAGGGTGTTAATAATTGAGTGGGTGGGGGGAAATACACCACATACGGGATATAGTTTGTGGTAATATTTTGACGATGCTCTTTCATAGTTTGTAACAAACGTTTCACAACAACGTAAGATGTTGGTGGTGGGGAGATGTGTGGGATCCCTGTATGCTGATAGGCATGTTTGTTTTGTAAGTTCACAATGTTTACTGAATACTTAGAGTTTATGTATGTTCATGTATGAAGGATATACTTCAATTTTAAAAATTTAACGAGATCTTGAGAGGAGAAGAGTGTCCTGGAGAACCTAGCTGGGCCCAACGGTGCAATCACAAGTCTCCTGTAGGAAGGCTGAGGAGATTCTTCTCCAGAAGAGGAGAAGGCAAGGTGGCAGAGGGCAGAGATCAGAATGATGCCACTGTCTGAGCTTGCCTGCGCTGCATTCACAGATACCACAGATTGGTCTTGGCTCAAACTACAGGAATTTATTGGCTCATAGGTTTGAGGCTAAGGGAAGTCCAAAATCCAGATATCGGGAAGGCTTGCTTTCTCCCCAGAGACCACAATGTTCTGGTGGTGGCCGCAGGCAGTCCTTGGTTCCTTGGCTTTCCGATCCCGTAGGGATGTCCTCTTTCTCTTCCAGGTTCCCAATGACTTCCTGCTTCTCCCCGTGGCCTTCTCCTTATAAGACCCCCCTCATTCAGTGGTGTTTTAGTTTGCCAAAGGTGCTGATACAAAGTACCAGAAATAGGACGGCTTTTATAAAGGAGATTTATTTGGAAGCTTACAGTTCCAAGGCTGTGAAAAGTCCAAACCAAGGCACCATCAGGGACGCTGTCTCACCAAAGTCAGCTACTGTTGACCCCGGCGTGTTGCCACGTGGGGAAGCAAAACGGTCGCCCATCTCTGCCCAGGTCTCGGCCTTCCCTTCCCGGCTCACCATCTCCTCTTGAGCTGCTCCTTGGGCCCAGCCTCTTGGGGGCCTCATGCTTCAGTGATCCTGTAGTCCTCTCTGTCACACGGCAGGATCAAACACAGTGGCTTCCTTTTCCTGTGTCTGTCTGAGTCTGTGTTTCCAGTTATAGCAGACCAGGAAAGGGGGCGGAGCCTCAAACCTGAGTCAGCCTCACTGACATAGTCCAATCAGAGGCCCTAAAGTGATCTTATCTAGTGATGTAATCAAAGGCCCCTCAACTGAATTTAATGCAAAGGGTATCACACCCAGAGGAATAGATTAATTTACAAACAACCTTTCTCCGTTTGGGACTCATAAAATAATCTCAAACTGCCACAAGCGGGCCACCCCTTAACTAAAAATAGCATCTTCAGGAGGGCCTTCCTACAACGGATTCACACCCACAGGACTGCCAATTAAGATTAAGAACATGTGTTTGTTGGGGTACAAAATTCAACTACCACAGTGGCCAAGGAATGCACAGCTTTACATGCTGGAAGAGACAACGAACGGATTCTCCCCTGGAGCCTCAGGAAGGAGCCAGCCCTGCCAACACTTTGTTCTTTTCAGACTTTTGCCCTCTAGAACTGTAAGAGTTGTAAGGTGAGTTGTTGTCAGTCACCAGGTTTGTGACTGTTTGTTACAGCAGCAACAGGAGACAGATACACCTGGTTTAAAGCCAGGGCAAAACTCCTTTCCTTGCCCTCCTGTCCAAAAAGGGTAAAGGCCGAGGGCTTCAAAGGGCTCTTGCCAATGATACCCAGGTGAGCCACAGAGACCCTGGCCACATGCCCCCAGTCCTTTGCGCATGCCCACAGGGGCAGGATCACCTAAGGGCCAGCTCTGGACAGAGCAGGAACACGGGCCCTCTCAGCTGTTTGATTTCACATGCTTCTGGGGCAGGAATTTCATCATCATCATCATCATCATCATCATTACAGAGATGTAAATTCTGTTGGCAACAGAATTAGCAATTAGTGACCACTATCTTCTCTGTCAGAGGTCGCAGATTAAAACTAGAAAGGGCCCACGGAAGGCTGGGGACCCTGGGCCTGGCTGCTACCGACTCAGCTGCCGTCCTGGCATCCTAATGACCCATCTGGTGCCAAGCAGCACATCCTTACAATGGTTTGCATTTCCATCGCTTCATCTGTAAAATCCAGATTAATTATGCCTTCTCTCCAGGGCTGCCACCAGATCAGTTAAATTGTCTGAGCTAATTTCCACCCTAACTAGCTGCTGACTGGGAACGTGGTCTGAAAGTTGGGGGACTTAAGCGCCTTTGAGCCAGGTGAGAGGGCCTCTCCTTGTTATAGGAATCCTTTTTTACAAGCCTATTTGATACATAGTATCAACATCAGAGTCCAGACTCTTCTTGATGATGAAGCTCACTTTCCCAGAAGATTCTGCTCCAGTGTTTTCAAAATGTTTGGCTAAAGGGAACTTTCTTCCCAGGGAAGTGCAGGCAGAAGCTCCCCATGGAAAGCTGAACCGTGTGGCTTGGTTGAGACAGCGGGGGCTGGGGCTGGGTAGCGGCCCCCGAGGCTCCAGGAGCACCGCAGCTCAGAGGCCCCGTCGATGATGAAATGTTTTTAGTGAAAACTGGGACCTCTCACGTGAAAGAACAGAGGCCCAGAATTATTGCCTCATCGGGCAAATGCCTGCACTGGCCCCAATGTGAATTATGGAACTGAAGGGAACTCTCGGGAGCCTATAAATCGGCCCCTTGTTTTGCATCGCCCAGGTCACCTGACGCTGTCCCGGCGTTATTTATACTAAATCCCGGGGCCCCACACGCCTTCTCACACTATTTCATGCTTCCCTCTCTCCGCGTCCCTGACGCTCCCTTTTGCGGTCTCCTCTCCATTCTTCTTTCATAACCAGCTTCATACTGTCCTGTACACCTACAAACCTCATTTCCTAAATGTATCTTCCTGTCAGTTTTCCAAAGTCTCACAGTAGTGTAAAATAAATTCTAGAATATCCCGAATGCAGCCCCATATGGTCACTAAGGGAGGGACAGAGAAAGAAAAGGGAAAAAAAAAAAAAAAAAAAAAACCTAAAAAATAACACAGCAGACAAAATGCCTGCGTTTCTACGTGGTGAAGAATTAACCCCCACGAGGTCGTCTCTGGGCCCCTGCAAAGTCCTGCCTGTCTTTGTTTGCCTGGGGGCTTTGGTCACTGGACAGTCCAACGGTGTGATGGATGGTGGGGGGTTTTGGGCCATGTCACATGCCCCCCCCCCCCCCGCCCCCGGGAGGGCCTGGAGGCCAGAGGTCTTAGTCCCACCTCCAGGAGCCTGGCAGGCAGCATGTGACGGAGCCCCGAGAAAACTCTGGAGGTCCCAGGCTCAGGGGGCTCCCCTGGCTGGCAATGCCCGTGCATTCGGTCCCACCGCATGGCGGGGAGGAGGTGAAGCCTCCAGCAGGGAGAGGACCACTGAAGGAGCCGAACCTGGGCCCCCCTGACCCTGCCCTTGGCCGGTTCCACTCCGACTCCTCTCCAGGTAACAAAGCGTAACCCTGGGTATAATCGTCTTCAGTGAGGTCTGAGTCCCTGCAGCAAATTATCCATCCTCAGGATGGTTTGGGGAGCCTCTGACCTTGGATGGTGGCAGAAGTGAGGGCGGTCTTGCGCGGCGACTGCGCCCTCTAACTGCTGAGGGCGCTGAGCAACCCGCAGGGGCGCCCAGGTAGCTGGGAACCTGCGCTGATCTCTCGTGCGGGCCTTTGCGTGGTTTCGGTGGCGCGTCCTGACGTTTCCTCACTTCCTCTTGGTTTGCGCGTCCTGGTGCCACTTAACTCTTTGCTCCCCTCGCCTCTCACCCAGTTGCACCAACACGATCGCCGCTTCCAGTTCCGCACACGAGCCTCCTTGGCAGCAGAGGGACGCGGCAAGGCCAGCAAAGGACGTGAAAGGGAGAGCAGGCCCCAACCGAGAACGTTCGCCTGCTACCGACAGGAGCAAGGACCCGCCAGCCAAACGCCGGGGCCCACTCTGTCTCCACCAGCCCCCAGGGGAGGGGCTCGGCGACCAGTGACCCTTCCCTCCAGTCCGCATTGCCTGAGGGAAAAGGCACAGGGAAAAGGATGTTTCTGTACTGTTGATTCAAATAACCAAAATATTCCGTAGAAAATTTAAAAATGCAAACACTCCTATATTGCAAAGTAACTTTATATTTCACATTATGAAGGTAAAATGTCCACATTTATTTTTATTTCCTTCCAGATGTTTGGCCTTTCATAGATATAGTCTTTTTAATGAGGTCGACTGTGCTTGAGGGTGATGTATGTGCAATTTCCTAAATACACCCAGCAGCTAGGGTCAAGTATATGTAAGAGGTTAATAATAAATATAATAGAAGAACTTGTTTGTGGCACCATATATAGATCTGTTACCTGGGGAACTGTAACCTAATTTAGCATGTTTAAGATTTGGCAAATTACCATCTTAATACATTCACCCAAGCCCTTTTTCTTTCCCTTATTTCTTATCTCTTGCCCTCTTTTTTTCCATGTGTTCTGGTCCCTTCGGATTTAACCTTAGTGTTTTAAAATCAAATAAAGATGCTTATTGCGAGCAAAGTGTGTTGCTTTCCAAATTAAAATCCCAGATTGTTAAAACTCTGGATTTATTGCCACTTTTCCAAATGCAAGAGACTTGTCGTTTTAATCCTTTCTCCCTGATTAACTTTAGTCTTGTCTTTGTTTTTCAAATAACAGAGATTCGAGTTGTGATTAATATGCATAACTGATGCTCTCAAAAATTTTGCAGCAGGGCTTGAAAGAGTTCACAGGGCACACTTCGTTCTGCCCAAAAAAGATAGCACAGCATCCCAAAATCTTATCCCAGCTGGGCAGATTTGCATGCACACAGAGGCAAACATTGCAGAGAATAAACTGGTATATTTCGGTGTAGGTGATTAGCGGTTCAACTTCTTTCACCCCAACTTTGTTTCAAAATGTTAGTTTCTGCCGCCTAGGAGGAATTCTTTACACGAGATTCTGCCAACTGGCTGTCTATAAATTGGGCCGCCTCCGTGTCCTGTCAGCGTCTCTCTTTTATTCTCTTTGTAGACAGATAACAGAAGGAAGAAGAAAGGATTGGGAATCAAACATGAAGGAGTGGTCCCTTTTAGCAGACTTGGTTTCACTGTGCTTCACAGAGATAAATCAACAGAAGGACCCATGAAGTCATGAGGTCACTAACGAATTTACAAGGAAAGTCTTTGGTTCTCAAACTCAAATGTCAGTAGTATGTGTCACAAACCTTTAAAATGCATTCTTATGATTGCAGTTCTGGAAATTTACTCTAAAAAATGTCAGAAAAGTGCAAAAAGATATACATCCAAGATTTTGATCACAGTGTTGTTTACCATGGCCGAAAAAAACTGAAAGCAACCTCAATAAGGGATCGGTGAATAAATCGGGGAGAAATGGAAAGCCACTGTAGTCATTAAAAATGAAGCTGCAAGAATGTATTTGTGGACGTGGGAAATGCTTCTTAAGTATTGTAAATGAAGGTTTGAGTATCTTATTGCTGCTGTAACAAATCGCCACAATTTAGTGACTTAAAAGAATACAAATTTGTTGCTTGACATTTCTGAAGGTCAGAAGTCTGGAATGGGTCTCACCTGGCTAAAATCAAAGTGTTGGGTGCATCCTTCTGGGGCCTCTGGGGGAGAGTATGTTTCTTGCCTCTTCCACTTCTGGAGGCGGCCCACATTCATGGCTCATGGTCCCCTCCCTCCAGCTTCAAAGCCAGTGGCTTAGCATCTTAAAATCTCGCTGATTCTATCTTCTAATCTCTTCTTCTCACCCTCCAACCTCCGTCTTATAAGGACCCTGGGGATTACGCTGGACCCACCAGATAATCCAGGAGAATCTCCCCATCTCAAAGCCCTGAATTTCAGCACATCTGAAAGTCCCTCTTGCCATATAAGGTGACATATTCCCAGGTTCCAGAGATGAAGGTGAGGACATCTTTGATGGACCATTATTCTGCCCATCATAAGAGTTCAAACTGCAAAATAATATATGTGGGAAACTGTGAGCCCATTTTTTTCTGGATTTTTTTTTGACAAAAATTATATAAATGTAAGCCATTGAGGGATTTTCATAAAATCAATGATACGAGATTTGGGGTTCACTGTGTCCACACGTGTACACACATGCATTCATGCACACAAGTGCATGAGGACACCGCTCAGTTGCCCCTCAGCCCCCTCCTGTCCTGGGTCCCCGAGGCCCCTTCCATTCTGGCACTTGCTACCTCGGTTGCTCACCAGCTCTTTTCCTGCTGCTTCTGCTCCCACCCCAGGGCCATGGGTGCCCAAGAGCCTGCTTTTCTAGACGTACCTGGCAGCCAGACCGTCTCCTGGTCTGCTCTCTGCTCTCGTATCCCACAAAGCCATCCTGGGTTTTTGCCTCAGGAAGGCAGTGCCGGGGTTCCAGGGCGCCACGAACATCTGCACACGTTGCTTCCCCAGCGCAGTCGCCCCTGGTCATGGCGGCGGGACCTCTGCCGTGATTCCTGTCCTGAGTCTTTTCTTTCTCCCTGAGCCTTTAAAACTCAAAAACCAGAAAGAGATCCCTCCTCCCTGCTCTTCTCCACTCTTGGCTCTTTCCTTAATGATAAGGGCAGAACAGCTAGAGGTACTGAAAAGAAGAAGGCAAGCATGGAAGGCAAGAAACAGACTTGGCTGATATTTACTCACTATCATGACATCCTGCCCCCCAGGCATAAACCACATGACTATCCTTCGTCCCTGACCTTTCAAACATGTGGGGGTGGGGGGGCCTCCCATCCCACCTCCACCCCACCTTGTCCTGGCAGTGACCACATCTCTCAGATTTTCATTTATTTTAATACTCAGTAGATATGTTTTGGGTGCCTACAATGGGGGAGGGGGTGCAAGAAAAGGCTCTGGTTATTGAGAAGACAAAACAGACACAGACTCTGCCCCCTTGGAGCTTAGAGCCCAGTGGGCGAGAGAGATGCCAACCAACACGTTACACAATTGGTTATTTTCTGGCAGTGGTGATGGGTGCAGTAGGGAAAGGTACTGAGTGCTGTGCGAGTCTGACCTGGGCTACAGGCCTGGGCAGCTATGGTCACTGTGAGAGCCGAAGCGTGAAGAGGTGTCGGCAGGGTCAAGTCTGGAGGTGGGCATGTGTGTTGTGAAGAATTCACCTCCCCCAAAGAGAGGGCTGGCCTTTGCCCTCGGCTCCTGGGCAGTGGTCCCTGAGCCCCTGGAATGTCCTGTCTTTGTTTGCCTGGGGGTTTTGGCCACTGGACAGTCTAATAGTGTGATTTGTGGTGGGGCCTTGAGCCACTTCTTCATGTCATTTCTGACCTCTGGGAGGGGCTGGAGACTAAAGGTCAGCCATGAGGGCAGTATGTGATGGGGCCCCAGTAAAAACCCTGGACGCCAAGCGTTCAGGTGGGCGTCCCTGGCTGGCAGTCTCTGTGCACTTCATCACACACAGTGGCCAGGAGGAGTGGCCGTCCAGGGCTCCGCGGGGAGTCACTCTCCTGACTCTGTGCTGTGCTCGCGCCCCTTGGCTGCTCCACTTGGCTGCGCCACTTGGTGTCCTTTTCCTATAACAGACATGACTGTGGCGGGTCCCTGTGAGTTCTGTGGGTTTTCCTAGGCAACTGTGAAGCCTAAGGTGGGCGTGAGGACACCTGAGCCTGTAGCCAGCTGCTGAGGAGTGAGGCGGTCCTGGGGACCCCCGGACGTGCGGCTGGTGTCTGAAGGTCAGGCAGTGTTGTGGCGGCTGTGCCCTCCGACTTGGCAGTTGGAGGACCCATTGCAGGCTGGGAACAGGACCACCCGTGCAGGTCAAGTCCAGTTGGGAAGCCTCTGTTCAAGGAACTGAAGGAGGGGTTGTATGGAGACCAGAGGAGGAGGAGGCTGAAGAAGTAACTGGGACCAGTAATAGGGGCTCGGAGGGGAATGGTAAGAGTTTTGAATTTTACTTTAAGAGCCATGGGGAGCTGTTGCAGGGAGAACATGATCAGATTTGTTTTCCAAACATGACTCTGCTCCATTGTAGAGAACGGACTGAAGGGAGCTAAAAGGAGTGAGGGAAGGCAGCGCCAGCTGCTGTTTCTATAGTCCACAGAAGATGCCGTGGTGGCTTGCCACGATGGTGGTGTGGCAGTTGGGAGAAGTGGATGGCTATTTAGGAAGATGACCAGTTGGACTTAGTAGTTGATTGAATAGAGGAACTCCGCAAGAAAGAAGTATCAGGGATGATGCCAAGTTTTCTGGCTTGATCAACCTGAATTAATCAGGAGCTCTGAACTGTTAAATCATGGTGAAGTATCCAGTTAGGGGATAGAATGGGGGGAGGCTCAAGGTAGAGCATGAATTTAGTATCATTAACACAGTCCCAATTTCAAATACTCTACTCTCTCATCTTTATAAACCCTCAAGAGCTCTCAGAACACCTGATAATTTTGATGGCCAAACCGCTTTTCCAGATTCCCTCCAGTACAAAAGTATCCCCAATTCTTTAATCAGGTCAAGCCCCTTTTGGGTCCAAAAATATGGTCACCAAATCGGCAAGGTATCCGCTTAAGTTTGAAAAGTGATGTAAATTAGTCACTTTTCTAAAGCTCGTCTCCATTGTAAATTTTAACACTATGACCATTAAAAACTCAAGTAAGTGACAAAAACCATTTGGAAACCTCAACGTGGAAACTAAAATCCATCCTGGCTAAGACTAGATCCCTCTGAGCTGATTATTATCACTCCCACCACCCTCCATTTTCTGTATTCAATCTTGATTAAATAATGGGAAACATTTGGCTATAATGAGGCCCCCACAAATTCCAACAGCCAAAAAACCTTTACCCTTCGTTCCCTCCTGCAATGTGGCAGGTTGCCCTGCTACATACAGAGTGATTAATTCAGGGATTTGGAGCTAATCTATAACCAAGCTCCAAGAGAAACATTTTAATGCTGCTGGTTGTAAACAGAAGAGTATAGAGCATACGGAAATAGTTACTGACCCAATTCCATCATCAAAAAGAATTGTATTACATTGGCCAAAACATTAGTCATGGGATTAGAATCCATCCTCCCTTGAATAGTCTAATCCTCTCAAAAAAAAATTATATATATATATGTAGCCCATGGTAATCAGGTTAGCTTCACTGTAAACTTTAGTAAAACCATCATTCTCAAAAAGGAGTTTCAGAAAAGGAAAGATCAAACAGTTTCTAAAATCCTTGATGCTGATGAAACATTGGGCAAAATAAATGTCTTGCAAAGCACTCATATAATTCATTTAGCTAAAATATCCTAATAGAGATACATTTGCCATCACAAATGGATTTGTGCTATGAAGACTTACACTTTGGAAACAAATTCTGCGTGGTGGTTTCCTGAATGAATTGACAGTAACAAGAAAGGGCAAAGGGAAGGGTCTCACCAAGCACCGACTAGCAATTTTTAAATGGATGGCCCTTTTACCAACGGTATTTAAGTGTGTGGTGGTCAGACAGAGCTTAGCACTCTCTCCCAGCTTGCAACCCCAACTTCACAACCAAAAACAACTCAAGCTTTTCAACTCATCTGCTTTGCTTTGGCAAATTCTCATCAAATCCACTCTAACCTCAAGATGCCTAAGTCATTTTTATACATGCTATATTAAAAAGCCACGTCCCCACCTTCCTTCAGTTTGCAAAAGAGCTTCAGAAGCCAAGAATAAGATCACAAAACATGTTCTGTGAGCTTCAGATTCAGTTGCTTATTTCAATCACTCCATATTGTTTTGGATCCTGATTTTGTGAACTGACTTATCCACTGCCCCATCCAGATTGAAAACATCAGAAAAGCTTAATAATCATACCTGCCTATCTTTATTTGAATTAATCATAAAATTGTTTAAGATTACAGATCCTAGAAAAATGTCCTTTATCAGGTCCAAGTTGACATGAGATGGCATAATCAACCAATTGGTTATTCTTCTCAATACGTGTCCTTGGCTCCAACCCAAAAGTTTCCTAAAGATTTATCTGAAGCTAAACACATAACCAAACACAATTTAGGGCTCGTGAACTTAAACTCACTACATAAGCTCAAGCAGATTCTAAGATCCAAACTCCTCCACTGACTAACTAGAAAGGAAAAATTCACCTTGATTCCTTCCCACCTAAACATGGGATTTCCCCGGCTGCCCCTTCTTTGCCATTTGTCCTGTTGGGGGTTGAATAATGTCCCCCACAAAAAATCATGCTCAAATCTTAATCTGCATTGCTGTGTATGTGAATCTATGTACTAGAGGGACCTTTAAAAATGTTATTATTAGTTGAATTGTAGACTCATTTGTGAATAGGATCTTCAAAAACCCTATTTAGATGAGGCCAAACTGAATCCATATGACTCGAGTGCTTATAAGCAGAGGAAATTCAGACTTAGAGTCAGTAGAAGCCAGAGGTCAGAGAAAGCCACAAGAGGAAACCAAGGAGACATATCACCATGTCACAGTGGCAGAGATGCAAGCCAAGGAACCCCAAGGATTTCGGCAAGCCAGCATCAGAATGCTACAGACTCCAGGAGAAAGTACTTGCTGACAATACCTTGATGGTGGACTTCTGGCCTCTAAAACCCTGAAACAACAAATTCCTGTTCTTTAAGCCAACCCATTGTCTTAGTTTGCCAGGGCTGCAATGACACTGTCCAAACTGAAAAAGCCACTTGCAGCATAATTGCAATCAAAATGCTTTGACACTTCTGGAGAAAGTGCTGTAAAAGAGTTTTTATATGAAAAGTGCAAAAAAAAATCCTCATACATTGCACCAAAACAATATTATACCCATAGTTCTCTAAATTAATCATTAATTATAACATAGTAGCATCTTTATTCTCTTTAAGTCACATACATTGTTCTTTGGATGTTTCCATTCAGGGTGACCTTATTTGTCCTTGAAATCTTGAGTGATGAAATATAAATATTTCACCTCTGCAATTCCAGTTTTCCACTCTCAGAATCAGAGGTCAAAGACAGAGCCACTCTCTGGTACAGAAGTCATAAGAACATTAATAACTCCTAGTGGATTTATGAGTCAGGTTTATTGAACAAAAATTACACTCAAGGCACAAACAGCCCCTCCAGGCAAATGAAAAAGGAAAGCTTAATTGAGAGTTATAAGAACTGGACTCTCCGATGGCAAACTGAAACTCGGGACAACAGGAATCCTGTTCTAAAATATTCTGTAAGAAGAGAAAAAAGGCCCCAATGAATGTAGACACTGCCAGTGACAGCCAGTCTTTGCACACTGTGCCTATAACACTGATTTTCTTAATGACAATTTCTTAGGAGAGGCCTTGGTCTGATGAGATGCCACCATAAAGTAACAAAACCACAAGACCATAGAAATACAGAATGATATACAATGCTAAGCAGCACTGCCAAGTTATTCTCGCATTTCAATTACTTGTGGTAATAGGAGACAGACATAGTATGGGTAATAAAAGCCAACAGCAATCCAAAAACCTAATTTTAGCAAACAGTTCTATGTCTTCCCACAAGCTCCTTTACTGAAGCTATTGACAAGTGTTGCATTTGGAGTGGAGAGCTTCAGATGCTACCTGAGAAGACAATTAGAACCCCAAGCCTCCCATGAAGTTAGTCCTGGGTGAAGTACTCAGGTCTTCAGCTCTGCCAGCTGCCACCCAGCAGTCTCAAATGAATGGCCTCCATTTGTCCCTGAGAGGCTGATATATAATGTGAATGTCAGTTTCTAAATTCATAACGAAAGAATTCTTTACTCACCATGACACTCACCTCTCTGGTCAACACATGTTCTCCTTGTCAAAAATTCCAACATGGGCAGTGAAATTACTAACAAAGGGTTGTTTGATGAGCCTGTAGTTAAGACAAGGGAAGCTTGCCAGATAACTTAATGGATAGTGATGCCAAATCAAAGAGACCATGACATATGTCTCCTACTCCAGGAGCCCTCTTCCATGGATAGTAAACTTCCAGTACCATAAATGTCCTGTGCTCCAACCCTCCTTTGTCTGAGCCCCATGTTGATTATTTGCCATCTGTTAATACAGACTTTCTTCAAATTAAATGGTTTAGGATTGACCCAGTAGCAGCTTCAGACATGTTATTGCAGCTGTTATTTCCTGAGAGTCTACACTGACACCATGGTTAGATGCTAAGTATTTCTAAAACTCCTCAAGTACCCATTTACAGATTATTGCACAGAGCTTACATGTAAATAAGATAAACTCTTTTCTACGTGAAAAACTCAGAGAATAGAGTTTTTCACAATTTTAAGAGAATTTCTCCCATCTATACTGCCACCATCAAATACCTACATCCTGACTAATGAACAAGGAGATGTCTATCTCTAAAGACTGAAAGAGGAAAAGTATTTTGAAGGGGCAGGGGAGATATTTATATACCCAAAATCATACAATTAGCTTGATATGATTGATGAGGTTAAACATAAGAAATTATGCGTACATATTAAGACACAAAGACACACTATTCAATCTTCATGCAACAACTATCTCCCTTGGGCCTCAATGTTCTCCTGCCTTGTTTTCCTCAGCCCCCTGGAATCAGCCCCATCCCAACTCACTCCACCTCAAGAGAAGTTTCTTAATTGCCAAATCCAGGGGATGGTTTTCCACCACCATTTTTCTGGGCCTATTCTACATTCTTGAAACTCTTCACAATCTTTCGTTTAATCATTTCATAATTAACTGATTCTCTTCCTACGTCTCTGACTATTCTTTCTTGGTCTCCTCCATGTATTTTATTCCTCTAGTTCCTTTGTAAATATTACTGTTCCTTAAAGCTACATCAGCCCACTTCTAACAATTCCTGTTATCTGGTAATTAGTTTATCCATCACTAAGATATGTTGATGATTTCCAAATATACACAAAGTAGCCAGCCCTCTCCCTTATTATTTTCAGCCTGGTACAGGGTGTCTAGCTTTCTAATAGGAAAGTTCAATGTTATTTCCACTCATATTCCATTGGGGAGAACCATTTCCACGGCCCTTTCTGCAGCCACTTCTCAGCTACCTCTCCATACTCTGCTCATGTTCTCCATGCTTGGAAAACTTTCCCTCTTAATCCCTCCTTTTACCATTCACTGAACCTTAACCAGGAAAACATTCACCCTATCCTGTGTTCTACCGTCCTTTATACATTCCACTATTACAGTGTTTGTGCTGTGCTATAGTCATTTGCTGATGAACCTGCCTTCCCAACCACTGCATACGTCTTTTCAGGACAGGACCATGGTTCTTTCATCTTGACAGTATCCTGAGCCTACTGCCATGCTTGTCATAATGGCTGTTTCATGAACTTTCATAAAAGGAATGGAACTCTTCTGAGGAAGTACTTTCAACCCACACACCACTGGGAGAAAGAAATGGCTCCGCCAGGAAATTCAAACTGTAGTCGTGTAGAATCAGCCAATGCCTCATATTATTCACCCTCATCAGACTTTATGACTTTTGAACCTAAATACGTCCAGAGGTAGGAATGAAGGAAAGTACCATCACGGTTGTAACTTGGACATGAAATTCCTGACCGTTTCCATGATTTCTTCTTCAATTTAGCTTTGTGGAAGTAAAAACTGACCTTTCACCTACCAGACAAGATTTCTGTTAAGATCTAACACAGCCTGAGAAATATTGCTCTTGACATTTGTGTGATAAGATGCCCTAGCTGAAACTGGACCTTGAGATTTGTGGAGCTGCACAACTGTCTCCAGAGGTGGAGGACTGGGAAAGACTCCTTTGTTTTGATGAAAATCTCTGCAGGTACCCTTTGGTTCCTCAGAATAATGCAAGTACCTGCCCAGTGTTCTAAGGAAAAGTGATGAGGCAACTTAATGAAAAACAAGATTATTATATATGATTGAATATGGACTCTTGGTTGACTTTTTATTGGAGGGTGGGAGTAAGGAGAGAGAAGAGAAAAGAAAGGTTCTTGGTTTGTGTGAATTTTAGAAAGACTATTGCATATTGAAGATATATGTTAACATCTCAGAGTAACTCACTGGATTCCCCAGTTGGAGACCTGGAACTTCAGGAATGACGTGAAGACATGGCTCTACCCCTAATGCTGGTGGATGGGCTATAAAAAGAAAATAGACTTGGCCTGGAAGAACAAAAGCTACCCTGGGCTGTTACCATGAACATGTCATGTTGGGACTATGGGGACCAGTCCTCCATCCTGGAGATGTCCTGATGTTGAAGCACCCTCTTCTGATGTGATCATCCTGAGGGGAGAGATGAGCAGTTTCCACTGCAATGAGTGTGTATCCCCAGAATCCAACCCTTTGGGAAGAGGTAAATGTGGGAACAGGGGATGCAAACTTCAGAGGTGGCCCTTAGACAAGGGTAGAGGAGAGTGCCACCTTCTCTTTGGGCCTTGTAGTGGTTGGATTTTGAATGGTGTGGATAGAATGGGGAAGGGGGGAGGCCCCTCTGAAAGCCACAGCTAATAGTTATAAACTATTCTCAACATCATCCTTCCCTGCCATTACCCATGGACCTTCATAGAACCTACTGACACTTAAGCACCATGGCGACTGTGTTAGGGACTCTCAAGAGAAGGGCCTGTTTTGTGTTGGGGATGGACAGCCAAAAGGGGCAGTGGTGGCCTTTTAACCTTCATCAGAGAAGGTGGGTGTGTCCACCAGAGGGGACTCGTCCACCAGAGGAGCTCCTCATGACAGCCTCTGGCTCCAGGGGCTGTGGGGTGGTGATGAGATGAGGCCCGAGAAGCAAGGCATGCGGGAGCCAAGCACACAGAGCCCAAAGCCCCTGAAACCCCCCAAATACCCAAGTGATCATCTGAGGGTGCAGCACAGGCAGGGAGAAGTTTGAGTCATGCTGTTTTAAGAACTGATGAAATGTGCTTTCAATTTGCACCTGCACTGCTGAGGGCTGGACACCTCCGTCAGTCACTCTTTGGAAACCCTCCTTTTTAGGAAGATACATCATTGGGCTTTTCCTTCCGCTCCCTAAAGGAGAGCTCTGACTGCCAGGCTGTGGAGGAGCATAATTGTCATATCTGAGCTCCAAGTTCTCCTGGCTCTGAAACACGGTACTTACTCTCAGGAGGAGAATCTGGGGGAACCGATGCCAGTTGCACAGACTCTGCCTCTTCTGTTGGCTTCCCTGATCTCTCTCATGTATTAATGAGAGGGGAGAAATGTGCAGGCATGTGTGTATTTGTGTGTGTGTGTACGTGTGTTTACAGCTCACAATGAACTGTAGGATAAAGTGTGCTGTTTTAGAAAGCTGTAGCCTTCTTTTGGCAGTTTCATGTAAATAATGACACTACTTCTTTAAAATTTTGAAAGCCTTAAATTTAATTGACAAAAATTAATGGACGGGTGGAAGAGCAGCAGAAACACTTGAGAATATTACAGAGAACATCTTGTACTTATCAATTGTGCGGGAAGACCAGCTCCCTTGGAACAACTCATTAAAGTTGAAACTGGACTTTTGGCCCATAATTATTTCTGGAAGACGAATGTGTGAAGTCACTGACTAATTAAGCTAATTGGAAGAGAAAAATTGTACAAAATGTTCCTTCAACATATACATTAACTTGCTTTTATTTTCAGCTAAGACTTTTTTATCTAATTGTATTGATTTGCAGTTTCGAACAAATGGACAATCCTAAGGGAAACACTTCTACAGAGGGCAATTCTAAAACAAAATAAAAATAATAAAGGAGAAGAAGGTCAAAAGTGCTATAAAATCTAACATATTATTCTTTTGGCAACCCGTTTTAAGATACTACAATCACTTAAAACTCACTAAAAAAATTCGTCTCAAGCACTCTTGTGAACTAAGAACCGTGTGTCCCAAGTAATTGTCAGCATGACATAAAGCTTTTCCCCTTTTACTGTAAGGCAGTTACCAACTGACAAATGGGTTGTGCTCAAAAAGTTCTTTTGAAGTTAATTGTTCAGAACTCAGGCAAGCTCCAGAAAGAGAATTTACCCTAAATGCCCCTGAAGTGTTTTGCTTGTACAAACTTTCCAGCAGCCCTATTGAGAACACTGCTGGTCCCAGAGTTCCTTTCGGGGCTCTCAGGTGGTCTTTGGGCTCAACATAGCTCTTCCCACTGGGATGGGGGTGGGGCAGAACCTTGTAACTCTCTACCTCTGTGTTAGAACTCTCTAAGCCAAGTACCAGAAGGTTCTAAACTAGAGAACAGGGAAAAACTCCACTGGGAGGACCAAGATCCTACAGCAGTGGCTCTCAAACTTGGCAACAGGAGGGGGTAATCAAAAACAGGTTGCTGGGCCACCTCCAGGAGTTTCTATTTTAATAGGTCTGAGGTGGGGCCCCAGAATTTGCTTTTCTAACAAGTTCCCCGGGAGGCTGGTGCTTCTGGTTGGGGACCACACTTTAAGACCCATGGTCCTAAAGCATAAATTATTGAAAAGATTTGGTTTTGATTACAACAGAATTCTTATAAAGGAGATAAAATGCATCTCCTCAGAGAATATCCCCACAGGAAGAAGGGTCTGTACTGGGTTGAATAGTGCACCCCCACCTCCCCCCCAAAAAACAGCAATGTCCACCCAGAACCTTTGGTGTGGCCTTCTTTGGGAAAAGGGTCTTTGCAGATGTAATTAAGTTTAAGGTCTCGAGATGAAGTCATCCTGGATTGCCCTGGTGGTCCCTAAATCCAATGCATGTGCCCTTATAAGGGACAGAAGCAGAGAAGACAAAGAGAGAGGAAGAGAAGGCCAGGTGAAGACAGAGGCAGAGGTGGGAGCTCACTGCCACAAGCCAAGGGATGCCTGGGGCCGCCGGAGGTGGAACAGGCACGGAAGGCCCCTGTCCTGGAGGCTCCGAGGGAGCACAGCCCTGCTGCCCATTTGAATTCGGGCTGTGAGGCGATTCGTTTCTCTTGTTTGAAGCTACCATGGTTACGGTCATTTGTTTCAGCAGCCCTAGGAAACTATGAGTAAAGATTAAGTAAACCTAACTTAGTCTAAAGACGAGGCTGTTTTCCTATCAACCCTCCTTCCACATTTTCTCACCAAAAAAATTAACATGTTTCATGTGAAATACTAATACACTAGGCAGAACATTTGTAAAACATTTTAAAAATAATTAGTGAAAATGTACTTCATGCAGGAGCGGTTTCACCTATTGAATAAATTATGTTCCTAAATTTTATACATAAGCAAGCAACTGTGAAGCTTTTAATAAAACCATTTTACCTATACACACTGCAACTGGCAGGTGACACCCCAGCTCTGCTGTACCAAAGCAAAAGCCAGACCTTGATACAACTCTCCTCCCTCTGCAGGTGAAATGGGTACAATAAAGCTGCCAAGCCCTGTAGACTTCTGCCTCCGACAGAAAACCCAAGAGGAAGTGTGGTAGCAGCAGCAGTAACGGGGGTGGGGGGTGGCACTCGGGATTGTGGAATACTCCGCTACTGCTTCAGAAAGGGCTGTTGTCCAAGCCCACTCCTCTCCCAGCCATGGGTACCTGCAATTATGTGGAAAATCGTGTACATTACCTAAACAAATTTACGTGTGTGTATATACACATCTATGTGTATACACGTTTACTGAGAGCTGTCACCCAGAATGCAGGCCCAGTAGTTCTGAACGTGACGTCACGTTTAGAACGGGGACCGGGAAACCTGCTCTGACTCGTGCAGCGCCAGGTCCCAAGCACCCCGTCATGAGACTCACTTCAGCCTGGGCATGTGGGGTGGCTCTCAACTCTGTACCTGGAAACAAGGAAAGCCCCCATGGCTCCAGGGCCTGTTTCTGAGTCTGAAGCATCGATGTCACCTTTGGCGGGTCCCCGGAGCAGCCCGTGGGTCATGCACAGAGTCCTGCCCACCATGCCCCTTTTGCCTGACTCTTCGCTCTTCTTTCTTCCTCCAGGTCAGCCAAGCCCCAGAAAGTAAGATGAGCTAGTGGTGCCCCCTCGTTGCCCTGCTAGGATGTAGCCTTCTCAGGCAGCATGGACCACAGGGCATAAAGTGGTGCCATAGTGGAGCCTGTTTCGCCCCAGGGAGCAGCAAGCTTCCCCCTGCTGACCCTCTAGCCATGTCAGCCAGACTCCCTAACCTCCTGATGCAGCTATTGCATCTAAACTGATCTCTGTCTAATGAAGAGCAGAGAACAAGATCAAAGATCACTGTGCAATACAAATGACTTCCTGTCTGGATCAAAAACCTAGGGAAAGTATGAAAAACATAGAAATTTCAAAGAGTGATTGTTTCCCTCTATCTCTACAAATAAGTTCTATTAGCTGTTTTTCTTGCACATATTCCTCCCAAGTAATTTATAATGATGGCACAGTAGATGGCCTAAAATTTCAGTGATGGAGAGGGTGTGTGTGTCTCTCTTGTTTAGTAAATGCTATAAGAATTTCCTGGCCACTGAAGAAAATCAATTTACTCAAACCTCTTATACAATAAACCTGCTATGACATTTTCCCTTGGAAACATTTGCTATTTGTAATCATATCAGGGATGAAGAGCTTCTATCAAAAAATATATCAATAGCCTCATAAAAGCTATTTTCCCCTTGTATTTTTTCCCTGAATTATGTCATCCGAGACACAAATTTGCTGACAATCTATTTTAGCTTCTCCACACAATTTGGTTGAAGGGTTTCTGTTTCTTAATAATAGAATGGTGCAAACGCAAAATACCATTCAATTACCAGGTGCTGTGACACACTGTAAGCCCTCCAGTGCTTCCACGTTGACTGGGGACATAGCCATACATCAGTCATCAGCTGAAAGTCCTGAGCCACCACAAGGACTTGCCATCTTCCTTACAACTATAATAACTGAAGGGATTGAATTGACTTCAAACACAAATAATATCAATAATGAACCTCAGGGGCAGATGTGGCTCAAATGGTTGGGTGTCCGTTTCCCATATGGAGGGACCTGGGTTTGATCCCCGGGACCTCCTGGTAAAAATAATAATAATAATAATAATAATAATAATAATAATAATAATAATAA